>BQKZ01001104.1:47016-60499 GCA_036244855.1 Temnopleurus reevesii
GGGGGATGTGTATCATGCACTATTTTCCTAGATAAGATAAGGGGTCACTTTTATGGTAAGGACAAAAATTCATGGGAAATACCAAATCTTGCTCACTTGTTAGGTAAGAGGGTGAGAGGGGGTAAGGGGGAGAAGAAGTTCTGAAAAATAAAGAAAAATGAAACATCAACATTAATTTATGAAAAGTTTATTTAAGAAAAATTGTTACAAGGTCAAGGCAGAAGGTTGTGATTTTGCATTACAGGCTAAAACTCCCAGTGACGTTACAGAACAAGTGATGATACCCCCGGTAATGTATGAATTTACCATCTTTTCATGTTTTGTCTATCTCCACAAGATTGTGATTTGTTTTCTTTCTATTTGTAGATATCCGTGATCTGATTGAAGTTGGTGATGTGATGGAGGATGATTCGCTTCACTTGGGACCGAATGGAGGACTCATCTACTGTATGGAGTAAGTATGACTCTTTCTCTCTGAGATGCTATGAACATCAAAGAAAAAGAAAGTGGTCAGAAACACTCCCTATTGAAACCATCACATTGGCTCTCAAAGATAAGATATACCGGTATTCATCTTGTCTTGTCTTTCCGTGTACATGAACATTTAAAACACCATTTTATGTGTAGATCACGACCAAAAAAGCTCTATCCAATTATTTTTTTAAATTGTTATTCTATAATTAATGTAATTAGTTGCAACCTTCATACTGTAATAGGTAATGAGATGGATTATTTTTAATTTGTGAGAGCCAATTTGAAGATTTAAAATTCAGGTTGATATGATTTGTCTTTCATGTTTATACTACAGAGGGAGCTTCTCCAAGACATTGATGTGATGTCGGTGAACGAAGAACAAAAAAATATTAAAACTTGTTCAACTTGTAACTTGTTCAACATTTATGAATTTCAAAGTTTTCATCTCCAGCTCTCATGGGAATTCTTATAATCAGAAAATCCTCGGTTTGATTGCATTCCATAACAATTATTGTCATTAAGCAAGAGTTTCTTGTGCTGCACTTTACCCATGTGTGATCGGGTAGTGGTCCTACTAAATTTGTACTTTGTGAAACCTGACTTGAATGTTTGCCAGAGAGTATTCTGAAGAATTTTTGAAGTGCACTACCTTTCTTCCAAGACTTTATTGGGATTTTTTTCCTCCATATTTTCCAGGTATTTTGCCCAGAATTTTGACTGGTTACATGAAGAATTAGGAGATATAGAAGGAGATTACATCATCTTCGATTGTCCAGGTATTTAATGTTTCTTATTGCCTATACAGGATTACCAAATGTTTCAGAATACGGATAAGTATGATTATTTTGTAAGATTTAGTAAATGAAGTGTTGATATTTTTCAGTTAATGGATTATTTTATGAGCCAGGTGTTCTCTTATCAATTTTGCCTAGTAAAAACTCATTTACCTCTGCTATTTTTGCTACTCATGTTATTTGCATTCTGTTTGCTAATATACATCTGCAAATCACACTGCACTTTTATTGATTTTTTTGTTCATTGTCCTTTGTGGGCAATGAAATACTAATACAAATGACCATTCCATGATGTTACATTGAAGAACTACATCTTCATCTTGTAGAGTAGTAAGATAACCGATTTCACAGGATCTATGATTTTTTAGTGTTTTATATTCATCGCTTCATTTTGTCCCCCCTCAAAACTAGTCAGTACATGTACAATGTGAAAATTCTTCTTTCTTACTTCAGTGGAAATTCAGCTATAATGAAATACTTGGGACCATGAAAAATACCTTGTTATAGCAGTAATTTTCGTAATAGCAGGGTTAAAAACTTTAAAAGTTGGAACCGAACTGTAACCTTTTTATATTTGAATATATATCAGATCTCTTTATACCGGCTTCCACTGGATAGGTAAAATAGAGCTGTGTGAACATATCCAGTCATGTTAAAATTTGTCGAAAGGCTTGGGACCTGGGATTTGACAATTTTGTTGTATTTTTGTTGTTTATCTGCATGATACTTTTAATATGATTTGATTTCTTTTCTACTACAGGTCAAATAGAGCTGTATACACACATCCCCGCCATGAAGCAATTTGTTGAAACACTAAGGACGTGGGACTTCCGAATATGTGGTGTGTTTCTCATCGATGCTCAGTTCATGGTGGAAACAGCAAAGTTTTTCTCAGGTAAGTACAGTTGAATTTTTCTTCTGCTAATGTCACACATTGCCAAAGTTAATATTTAGGCCTTTATGAACTTGTATCAACCAGGGTGGTGTTTTACCAAATTACAAAAAAAAATATAAGAGCGACTGATATCAGTTCTTGTGCTGCATTCGCATAATATTTGTATCAATTATTTAGCACAAAATTGGATGCCGGTCATTTTTTAAGTTGTTCGTAGACGCTTTCTTATCTTGGTGAAACATTGCCCAGGTTTGAGCAACCGGGTTCAACCTGTATCAACTATGTTTGAGCATTAGGGCCTCACATTTACCATTAACATAACCAATACAGGCCAGACTGTATTATTAAGGAAATAATACTAGTAGGCAGGTTTTTTATTCCTGTAACAGCCAGTGCAAAATCTGGAATTAAAGTTGTAACATCATGGTTTGAGCTATATAGCCTTCCATTGACCGGCATCATAAGCATTACAGGTAAGACAGAATTATTAAGAAAATAATTCTAATTACTAGGAGTCTGCAGGGTTTCGATTCCTGAAATAGCCAGTTCAAAATTTGGAATTAAAGTTGTAACAGCATTACTAATACAGATCATAATGGATTATGAAGGAAATAAATACTTCTTATTAAGAGTCTACAAGGCTTTGATTCCTCAAAGAGGTGATTCAAAATTTGGTCACTGTACACAGCTTAGATGGTACAATGAAATCTGCCTGTATTGATAGCATTGAAATACATGAACTTTGAAACATGAACATAGCAGATAAAAAATGGAAAAAAATCTAAATCATTGGTAATGGTTCCGAGAAAGAAAGGATGATGTTTTATCAAGAGGTGAATATCGGTTCGCATGAAACTCCTGGATGTTGTTTCGCCGAGTTACGTAGGACTTTGAGAACGACTTTACGCACGACTGGTATCAGTTCTTGTGCTGAGTGATCGGGAATCTTATGCCTATGAGACTTGGTGAAAGACGACTAATGTTTCCTTTATTCTTCCTCAAATTTATGTTGCATTCCCTTTCTGTAGGCATGTTGTCAGCACTGTCTACCATGGTAAACCTTGAGATTCCTCATATTAATATCATGAGCAAGATGGACCTCCTCAATGCTGCTACCAAGAAGAGAGTTGAGAGGTAAGAAATCAATCATTTGAGGTCAATATGTGCTATTGATTTGATTTGATCAAAAGCGAACAGATAAAAAAAAAATTAAAGTAAATCCGATAAGAAATAAGAAAGTTATGAATATCTCAATGATATGACTTAACAGTGATAATTAATAACTTACTGTGTGCAGTAAGACGTAACACGTGACATTTGGTCACGTGCTTATGACGTGGACAATGCACTTCCTGTCCGTAAGCTTACTATAACTTATTGTTTTTAAGAATCCGTCACACTTATTTTGTTTTAAATATTCAAAAGTTGATTCAATAAATGTATCTGTACCCTAAATATATCAACAACAAAAACAATAAGAATGATAAACTGCTTGCAGAGAAGTGCATGATATATGTCATAATCACGTGACCCAACATTGCCAATTTGACGGATTACAACTATTGGGTTATATAATTGAAATACTCATAACTTTCTTATTTGTTGTGCGATTTCCTGTAAACTTTTTTTTGTCTGTTCGTCTGATTTTTCTGCTTTCAATCAACACAAGACTTTCCTGGCCCAGACCAAGTCTTTAATGTGTTTCTACCAACTCTTCAGGGAGTGCTGCCCTTAAGCTGTGATCAATTGCAAGTTGCAGATTATTTGCAAGTGTCAATCAAACCAATTGTTTCAGATGAGTCTTGCCATAGGCGCAGACAAATGTCTATTTACCTGAACAACTACATGTATTATGCATTTAGTTTTTCTAGAGTTCAAGGTACATACACCATACAATTCCATGGGTGTGTCAATACATGTTTGTTCCAGAGGCAAGATTCTCTTGTAAATGAGAATCATGAAAAGATGCCAGTGAATAATTACATCTTAGCTGTGGAAATCCATTACATTATAGAGGCATTCTCAATTCATTATTGACTTCTATAGATCTTTATTGCAATCTCTGAGATGAAAAATTAAGAACATCATTTTTGGCAGACATGTCGGCAAATGTATTTCATTGATTGATGGATGTGTAATGTTGTGTTTTTTTTCTTTTCGAGATTTCTGGATCCTGATCCAAAGGAGTTAGCAGCCGAAGATGAAAACATGTCCAAGAAATTTCAAAAGCTCAACCAAGCCATAGCAACCCTGGTAAGAAAAGTGTTTCTTATTTACATTGGAGTTGACACACTAAAAATGCTTTCCACATTTGCAATCTTCCTATATCCATTGAATGTTACTTTGGCAATAATAAATCAGAATTTACATTCACATAGCACCTTTTCATGAGAGTCAAATGCACAATCTGCTGCTTTTTATGGGGGGGGGGGAATTACAGAAGTTTTACATATTATATTATCTGTAATTGTGCAGTTTGTCTTCCACAAATTTAAGATATGATTCAGAAATAACATGCAGAAGAATGTTTTTTCCCATGGCCCACCAGAGATCGTCATCGATCATGTAAACATTAGCATGTGACAAGATATCTCATTTGTCCTTGCATTTTTTCTTTGCAGATCGATGACTACAGTTTGGTAAGATTCCTTCCCCTCGACCCGTCTGAGGAAGACTCGATGAGCGATCTCCTTTTCAGCATTGATACCAATCTCCAGTATGATGAGGACCAAGATGTCAGGATACCCAAAGATGTGGATGAAGATGATGATGGGGGTGATGAAGCCGGTGGGGGCTTCAATTTTTGACATGGACTCATCTGATGAGGATTAAATGAACAATTTTCTCTCTCGATGAGGAAGGCTTGATGAGCGATCTCCTCTTCAGCATCGACACAAATCTCCAGTACGATGAGGACCAAGATGTCAGGATACCCAAAGATGTGGATGAAGATGATGATGGGGGTGATGAGGCTGGTGGGGGCTTCAATTTTTGACCTGAACATGTCTGATGAGAATTCAATGGAACAATATTCTTATTATTGTAGACACCAATCTACAATATGAGACAGACTTTGAGGAGGTTTGGTGGGGTGTTGAAGCTAGTAGGCATATGAATTTTTGATATAGCCTCATCTTTGGAAGACTCCATGAGTGATCTCCTTTTCAGCATCGATACCAATCTCCAGTATGATGAGGACCAAGATGTCAGGATACCCAAAGATGTGGATGAAGATGATGATGGGGGCGATGAGGCTGGTAGGGGCTTCAATTTTTGACCTGAACCCTTCTGAGGAAGACTGGATGAGTGATCTCTTCAGCATCGACACCAATCTCCAGTATAAGGGCATCCAAAGATGCTGAGAATGATAATGATTGGTGTTCAATTTTTAATCTGGACCTGATTGAGGAAGACTCGTTATCAACAGTCTCGTCTCCATAATCGACACCAATCTCCAGTACGACGAGGATCAGGACGTAAGGATACCCAAAGTCTTGGATGAAGATAATGATGGGGGCGATGAGGCCGGTGGGGGCTTCAATTTTTGACATGGACTCATCTGATGAGGATTAAATGAACAATTTTCTCTATCGATGAGGAAGCCTTGATGAGCGATCTCCTTGTCAGCATCGACACCAATCTCCAGTACGATGAGGACCAGGATGCAAGGATACCCAAAGACATTGAGGAAGATGATGAGAGGAGCGATTAGGCTGGTGGGGGCTTCAAATTTTTGACATGGACCCTTTGGATGAGGATTCAATGAACAATTTCCTTTCTCTCTCGATGAGCGATCTCCTCTTCAGCATCGACATCAATCGTCAGTACGATGAGGATCAGGACATTTGGTTGTATACATGGCTAAAGATACATTAATTGATTTACCCTTGGAGGTGACGAGGCTTGGTGGGGGCTTCAATTTTTAACCTGGATCCATATGATGAGGAGGATTCAATGAACAATTTTCCTCTCCTGATTAGTGAGGATTAGGATGTGAGGATACCCAAAGATGTTGAGATGGGTGATGAGAGGGGTGATGAGGCTGGTGGGGGCTTCATTTTTTGGTTTACTTGGACCCATCTGAAGATTTGATCAGCGATCTCCTCTTCAGTATCGACACCAATCTCTACTGTAATGCACTAAGAAGATTTGCATTTTGCAAATTGTTACACGCATTTTCATTCGCGTACGGTATGCGCATCCAACAAGACGCGCATGAAACAATGATTGTGATTGGCACGTTCCGATCAACTGCAACTTTCGATCTATCACAACTTTTGAACAACATCCCCTTAGTCAGGAATGAGAACCACAACATGCAATTATGCTGGCCAGGGCTTCAACTTTTGGCCATGATTTTGTTTTTGAGGTATTCAAAGGACTAGTGAACTCCAAGACATCCAGAGAAAGACATTGCTTGTTGATCAGATATTCTGCTCACTTTGATCAATTTTCAGGGCTCTTCACTCTATGTTGAACACTCGGAAGGACCTCGAGGACTGACGATCTTAAAAATATTCAGCAGAACAGTTGCTAGTCTTTTATAGCAAGTCTTTTGTAAGTTCGCGAAATGCCGCTCAGGATCTATATTCCAAGGTTGTGGATTTCAATTTCAAAAAGTGCAGATTCACTGATATTTTTATAAAAAAGTATAATTATACGATTAAATTTGTACATAAGAAAGAAAATAAGTTTGCAGTCCAGCCTGTTATTTTTTTTTGGGGGGGGTGGTGGTGGATGGAGAAATTCTAGAAATTTGCAATTGATTCCAAGTCAAAGATCTGCAAATCAATGTGAACCATGCATTTTCATTCAGGCAAAATTTGTGCCGTTAACAATATGCATGAAATGAAGGAACAATCATTATGATTGGCATGTTCCGATCAACTGCATCTTTCCAGCAACTTCTCCTTGGTGTATCACTCAACAAAACAAAGCAAAAAGCAAAAAACACTTGATAATATGGGTGACGAGTCATTTTAATTTTACGTACCTACAATACAATACATGTCAGCAGAGAAAAAATGCCTGTTAATCTCTTATTTCCCATGTATAAACAACACAAACGATTCTCCATTACAACCACCTTCTATCTCAAATATGAGATGCCTTCTTTCCCACAAAATTTGAATATCTATTTTACAAATTCAAAGAAAAAATAAACATGCTTGCTAAATGTCATGTTTATACAACTAATACAGCAAAGTACCTTATATCTATATACATTGTACATTACATATCAGGCACCGCGCAAAACTGCCCCTTGCTTTTTGTATTTTCCATCCTTTTTTTCATCTTTTTTTCATCATTATTATTAAATATAAAAAGCACTTTGTTAAACATACATTTCAAGTGCCTTTGACATGTACCTAAATTTTGCACGCATCCGCATGACAGAAAAAATAGCAACACTCGTCAACACAATTTTTTTCCTTCAAAATTGATCTAAACTAATTATACAGGTGTATGGATGGCCATGCTACACTTAATATACATGAACACTCACAATATTAAACAGTATTAAAGTGAGTGGAATAAATGTAGTAAACGCTGTACACAAAAAAGTGGAAGTCAACGATTTCCACAGGTCTGATATGTATATTTGTATTGGTGATTAAAGGGATCGAACAAATTTACACTCAGAAAAAGATTATTAGGAAAGTGAAATAAACTACACAACTCCCATTCAAAATCTCATATCTTGAGCAGACAGAAGTAATTTCCTTCCCGATGCACTGTAAAACAGGTGCCACAACTAATAATGAAGATAACAATCATTTGTGTGCTTGAGCATAGTAAAGACGTGAATAGGGAGTTGTTATTTTGTCCAGTTTTACTCTTAATTCATAATTTGAACATGAAGGTGCTCCAAAGTTTGAAGAAGTTATTCTTTAATTTTTGTATTAGAATATATTTGAATTTAAAAATGAGTGGGTAAGTGTCTATATTTATAATAAAGAATCATCATAACGAGAATATGTATTCTATTTCTGAACAATCCAAATTTCTGTTAATATTTTGCTCTCACAATTAAGCAAAACTCCCATCTGTTGTCGGACTAGACTGTGTTGAAGGATCTTTCGAGAAGAGACAGAGTATTTTGACAAAGATACCTTTGGAACCAACGGAAATCATGTGTATCATTAAAATCATACAAATACAAATGTATAAGATTAAATAAAATTGAAAATAGCTAAATGAATATGCTTGTCAAATTTCATACAGACGTTTGCCTTATAAAAGTTTGAACAACAACAAATAAATGCTTCACAAATTCCAAGAGAGTTATCAGAAAATCTTGCCAAATATGTTTCAAATTCTATGCATGCACTTTATAGAAATGATTATACAATCAAGCATCAAATACATTTTAAGACCTATCATGAAAAATTAATGAAATTCTGAATGCATAGTGATACTGTTTATCAACAAATAATTTTTCAAATAGAAAACATTCAGAAATAAAAATATCAAAGCAACACAAGGCTCCCCAAAAAACAGCAGCTGAATGTTCATGGTTGATCAAATCAAAATTCCGAATGTGGTACGATGATTAGGAATCAAGTCCACCCCATTTTTCAATTAAAGGAGGATAACTTGAACAGCACATTGGAATTATGAAGATCATGACTGAAAAAAGACATCACACCGATTTACATTCTCCTGTAAGTCACTCTTCGTTTTGAAAATCAACATGACATGAATTATCAGCTCTCCATTCGTATTGTTCATAAAATGTCATATTTCTTTCTATAGATCTCAAAAGTTGCATGTTTTCTTTAATTTCAAACAATGTATGCCACGTCAGTTTGTCCAATAGTATAGAAAATATGTAACTTTGGAGAAGATTTAGAAAATGTGGAATCTCATGTACAATAGGAATGGAGAACTGATCACACATTTATATGAGTGAAAGAACAGTACTCAACAAAATGTGAATGAGTGTAAATCAATTATTCTTTAACCAGCTTTGATCATTCATTTTCTGATATGCTGTTCACATCTTCCTCCCTTCATTAAAGTAACATATTTCATGGGGATGTCCAAGTAACAACTTCCATGACAGAATGATCCCAGAAGAAGCTGTGTTTAATGACTCAACATACAGATCAAATTTACAGTCACAGCTACCGTATTCAACGTTTGTCAAATTTTGTTGTAGCGTAGTAAGGATAGACAGTAGGAATCACTAACTGAAGCTTGAACACATTCAGCAAACTATGGCAGCATAAGAGAGGAAAAATAACACGTTTAGCGATCATCTGAATTATTTACAGCAAGAGTCACCATGACAAGACAACAGCTAGAAAAACACTTCACACTATGCTAACCTCCAAAGTATTCAGAGGCCAACTATACGAAATGGTCTAAGCTAGCTATCTTATTCTTGTGAAGATGTCTTAACACTTTGTGCCACCATCAGAACATAGAAATAACAACGTTTGTGTCTGTGCTAAGAAGGTGGCACAAGAATTTAAAAGGTCTTAGCAGAGGAGGAAAGCCGAGACCATTTCCTAAAATTGGCCCCAGAGTACATACATGCATTGCGAGATGAACTACTAAGACATCAAGTAATGCCTCAATGTTGCCTATTTGTATAATAGCTACCATAAGCGCAAAGACATTTCCAAATCAACATGCAAAAGAGCAGAAAAAAAGTATAATTTATGTGTTTTCATTTAATACTTCCAAAGTAATAAACAAAGTCCTCTAAGTGTAATGATACCAGCACTTTGGAATAACCTAAATCTTTAGATATTAGAATAAGAATAACCAATTGCTTGAATAAGCTATCCTCACTGTCTTGGAAAAGGTGCTAACGTTCTAGAATAAGCATAGAAATGGAAATTACAATGTAAATCTATAAACAGATGAACCAAATATTTTCTGTGAGATAGCATGATCACAACCATCCCCATTGTTTCATGAGAAAATATTTAGATACGCTGTTTGGTGATTCATATCTTAATTTCTGTCCTACATTTTCAGAAATGTTGGTATCTCCGTTTTGGCTCTCATTGGAAAATAGAGTCTATTGTTTTAAATGAATTTCAAATTTGCTTCCACATCAAATGGATAATTTTTATATTCGGCAAAGATATTTGGATAGGCTATTTCAAACTGGTCATTATTCTGCAGTCTAACGCATTGATTTCTTCTACAAGGTTCATCATATAGGGCTTATTTCATGAGTTGAATCTTACTTTTTGGCAAATACACATTAAACTCCGCTAGACACAATAGACAAATAATGTTTCCATCTTTATGTATGGAGTGACTTTGCAAGACTATGATAATCTGTTAATGTCTTCTTTTTCTTTAGAAAAATGAAAAACACATCTAAACGTGTGCATTTTGTGTGCATAAAAGTTTTTATTTTTTTCTTCTTTTAAACTTTTTTTCTTCTTCTTTTAAACTTTTTCATTTAGTTATCTCAACATTTTCCCCTATTTTTGACACCTTAGATGTGCAACGACATGCAACATACCATGAACACATGGAATGAAATTATTTGTTAATCTAACAAGAAATGGTGCACATTGTGAAAAATATCCTCTATACAATCAAATACATAGTTACATGTTTTCATTTTCTCAAATGCAACCTCAATACTGATCTGATAAATGAAAAGTAAGCTATCTCTTTCTACCATTTTAGTCCAATTTGAATATTTTAAAATTACTTTTACCACACAAATCCACAATAACAGTATGGCATGATGTTATAATTGTGTTTTCATATCATGACTTGGAAGTACACTACACTATATTTGATATGTGACATGAATAGCAAAATTGTATTCCTAAACAAAGTTAATAATCACAAACTTCTCCCTAAATATGCTTGCTAATTTTGTTTACGGTACCTTACAAAACTTGAAAGTCTCACAGTATAGGAAGGCAAAAACAAGTCTTTGTGATGAATGGAAGTCTGCAAGAAGTTTAAGCATTGGTGTACGTGCTAATGTGGCCGATAATCACAAGGATTTATGTATATAATTTACACCATCCCACGGTTTAAACCTTGTAATAAACCATCTATGTAAATCCCACCATTCTGTTCTTGAAGGAAACAAAAGCATCTGAATTGTGGACTGTGTTTACAACCAATATATTGTTGATATAGCAAAAGTAAATTTAACAGGAAACATAGTTGAGAAATTATTGATTCCTACTTTCTCAAGACAAATTAGAAATCGTTCTGTTGTAGTCGGTCAACATTGAGGATACATTAAATTTATTATATACAAACAACTACTATTCTACTGCAAAACCAGAAATAATTATGTAACCACATTTATGTTAATGTTTGTAAATTTCATGAGTGAATAAAAGTTTCCTCATAGCTGAAAAGCACAAACGTTCTGAAATTTTAGAAGTTTTCTTTCTGCCACAAATTTAGGAAAGGATTTATGAAGAAGGTCAGAATTCTCTTAGCTGTGGCCTTAGAAATGAACTGGGAAATCAGGGAAGAAAATATCCTCTAAACTACTTGTAACTCTAGATTGGATTGACATACAGATATAAGGTTTGGTTTATTTTTCAAACATAACATTACATGCTGATTATGATAACTGATGAATGAAATCAAACTTTCAGTTATAATTCAATCATGTAGACTCAAGCTATTTTTGTTTATTTTTGTAAAACTTTCATAATTGTTAGTGTTTCTTAACAATATGATACATAAATACAAAACTCAAAATGTTTTTTTTTTTTGCTATAATGAATGTGGTTGTTTCTTATAATTATTGAAAAGATTATTTTCTTTGTTTTCACATGCATTTTTTAAATTTATCATTTAAAAAAAAAACATTTTCAGTTTTGCAGGTCTAAGTGAACTTGTAGAGAAATGCTTATAATTGGAACTATTTGTCTTGACATTGAAAATCAAGTATCAAAAAGATGCTTAAATTTACAGCAGGAAAATGAAATGAAGAGTAAGGGCTTTTCAGAAACCATGCAGAGCATAGAGATCTCCCTACCCTTGAGCCTAGATAGGGTTAAATCACATCAAAACTTTTCACCTTACCAAAAACATTTCGGAGAATCTGAGGCATTGTATTATAACAATTTGCATTTTATAATTACATTTACATGTGACCATTACCGAACTACGTTGAGGGAGCGTTATTTTTTTTCTCTAGATTCTCCTCTCGTGGCCTGCCGGTACCAAAGATGTCCGACCGTCTCGAGGGCTCCCCTCCAACTGGTTCCTTGACTGTACGCTTAGAAAGGTTTAACTTTGGTCTCGCAGCTGCCTCTTCTGTAAAGCCACAGAATGTAAGGAAAAATAATAGATAAATGGCAAGGTGCTTCAAATTAAAAGAGAATGGATTGTTTCTAGAATATATGAACATCTTCAATATGCGATTCCTCAGTTATTCTCAGCAACATTTCAATACAGGAGAAAAAAATCATAAAGCATTTTAATGACCATTTTAAAAAGGTAAAGCATTGCAAATGCAGTGACTGTTGGTCCTTCGACAAGGTAATTATCATGTAGGAAAAAGGAGCCTTTAACCTAGTATAGCCAGGCTTTTTCAGCGAGGTGGGGAGGGGGGGGGGGTCAACCCCCTTTCAGATCTCTGCCAATCATGTAATCGTCACAAAATAATTTGCACATGAGTAGAGCATAATGTAATCAACATAATTGCTGAATCAAATTTTGAGAAAAAAGTACATGGGTGCAACAAATTGGGTGTCAAATCTTGCATAATACTTTAAAGAAAAAAGGTCATGAAATGTTGCGTCAATAATGTCGTGCGAAACATTGAGTGGGGAAGGAGGGGGGGGGGGCCACCATCTCCCATTATTTTCAGGGATGAAAGAAATAGAGATATTAATGATACTATATAACAGTATGCATACCGGCTGTGGGCTCTCTAAACTCCTGTTCCGGAGGGCGTCTATTGTAATCATCTCTTCCTCCTCTACCGCGGTCTCTTCCTCCGTATCCACCCTGGTCTCTATCGTAGCCACCTCTCCCTCCACCGTAATCACGTCCTCCGTATCCTCCCGATCTACCACCGCCGCCGTAGCCATCATCACGGCCTCCTCCTCCTCCTCCTCGTCTATCATCCCATCCCCCTCCAGAGTTATCGAAACGGCCGCCACCGCCGCCGCCGCCACCGTATCCACCTGGCAAGCAAAAAAATAACATGCTTATAACATGTTTATGACATGCGCAGTGTTGAAGGGGTTTGGGATTGAAAAACTATGAGTTAAGGAGATTACGTTAGCATTTTTCATGCCCTGGCTACCGTTTAATCTCTTCTGCAGGTCTTCATTGTTTTGTTCATGTTTGAGTGCACCCACCA
>BQKZ01001104.1:82702-97559 GCA_036244855.1 Temnopleurus reevesii
CATCTGAGGTCAACTTTCCAAAATCTTAGCCTGAAAACTTAACCTTGGCTTTTATTTCAAAACCCCTTGCCCGATTTTCATTAAACTTGCACAATAGGTCCATTGGGTAGCCAAAATAATGCAGAGAACTTCTCGGGTCATGATCGAGGTCAAAGGTCATCTTAGGTCAAATTTCCGAAATCTTACCCTGAAAACTTAACCTTGGCTCTTATTTCAAAATCCCTTGCCCAATTCTCATCAAACTTGAATCATCTTTATAGAAATATGTCAAAAGCATTTTGCTATAATTTACAAATCGCGCAATGCAGGCGAGACTGCCAGGCGGCGTTTCACTTGTTTATGAATCTGGCTAGTATTTTATAAAGAAAGATTTTCACCTCTCATGTCATAGTAATCTACATTCAAATTTTCTCACATTGTGATTTTTTTTATTCCATTGCTGTGAGGCTTTAAAATGACCAACCTCTTCACAGTCAAATACATATTGCAGAAGAGTTTTTTTCTTCTCTTTCATCCATGTTATGAATGTTGTATCTTCCTAGAGTGAGAACCTCGCCGAGGCTGTGAAGAACATCAAAGACCCCCTGGTTCAGTTCACCGTAGTCAAATGTCTCCTGTCGAGACCGGGACATGTCAAGTTTGATGACATCACCAAGTCAAAGACAGTTTACACTATCATCAGCAATGTAAGTAGATGATAGTGGCGGTGGTGGTGGAGAAGATGATGACGATGAGGTTCATGATGGTGATGGTGATGACGATGACGATGATGATGATGATAATGATGATGATGATGATGATTGTGATGGTGACGATGGTGGCGATGTTGATGATGAAGATAATAATGATGGTGATGGTGATCGAGTTAATTGTGATGATGATGACAATGATGAAGATGATGATGAAGATGATGATGATGATGATGATGATGATGATGATGATGATGATGAGGATGAGGATGATGATGATTGTGATGGTGACGATGGTGGCGATGTTGATGATGAAGATAATAATGATGGTGATGGTGATCGAGTTAATTGTGATGATGATGATGATGAAGATGATGATGAAGATGATGATGATGATGATGATAATGATGATGATGATGATGATGATGATGACGGCGATGATGATGAAGATGGAGGTGATAGAGGCTGTGAAGAACATCAAAGACCCGATGGTTCAGTTCACTGTTGTGAAATGTCTGCTGTCGAGACCTGGTAATGTCAAGTTTGATGACATCACCAGAAGGTGTACACCATCATCAGCAATGGGAGTAGATGATAGTGATTGTGTTGATGATGACGATGACGATGGCGATGACTATGGTGATGGTGGTGGTTGGTGGTAATGATGATAATGGTGATGATGATGATGATGCAGGCCTGGATGATGATGATGATGTTCGTGGTTATTCTGTTGATGATGATGATGGTGATGTTGATGGTGATGATGATTTTAATTAGGATGATGATGATGATTGATGACGACGACAATGTTAGTCATGAAGGAGATGTTTGATGTTGATTATGTTGATGTTTATGGTTATTATGTTGATGATGATGATGATGATTTTAATGATGATGACGATGATGATGATTGATGACGACGACGATGATGACAATGATGCAAATGATGTTGATAATGATGATGTTGGATGGTGATGATGATGATTTTCATGATACTGATGTTCCTGATGATGATGATGATGATGTTAGTAATTTACCATTGTTAGGGTAATTGTTAGTGAATAACTANGAGTAGACCATCTCTTCCCATGGTTTTTGATACATGGGGGTAGATTAAACCCATCACTCCTAAAACTCAGGAAATCTGTCACAATCATCAGACTTCCTGTACCTGTCAGAGTGAACATATTTTGTTTAACAATTATATTTTTTTCAGAATGCAAATCAATTTCTTGAAGAAATTATACCAATAAATTATGCAAATTTTGTGCAAAGTCGGTCTTTGTTTTTCCTTCTCTCACTTTGAGGTTTTTCTCATCAAAACCCCTTCATTTGACATTTTCCCCATTTAAGGACAGCGGCACAGACTTTGAGCTGGACGACGATGCGATGATGGCCCATGATAGTGCCCTTAGTCAAGCATTCAAAGCCATGGCTTCTCGTTCCAAGAAGAGCAAGAAGGAGGCCTCAACCATCATGCTTCATTTCAAGCTGAGAGTCTTGGATCTTCTGGATATTTTCATCAAAAGACAGCAGAATAATCCTCTTATTCTGGTAATATATCTTAAGTTTGTATGCCTCCATCCTCTGAAAGTGGCATAATACAGTTGTTCGTTTGTATGTCATCCATCCTGGGTTGCGTTTCATGAACCTTTGCGCAGATCTACACACGACTGAACGAACGACTAGTAAACCTTTCTTGTACTCAATAAAAACCACTGACGCTGGAAAGAAAGGATCACCAGTTGTTCATACAATCGTGCGTAGATCTACACACAGCTTTATGAAACACAACCCAGCTCTCATTCTCTAAATAACTTTTGTGTAGATTTTTCTTGCAACGATCGCAGGTCATACTTTGGTGGTCTGCTCCGGGTTGGTATGTCAATGACCAATCTGGCGTTCCCACTGCGGATAATAACATCTGTACAGCTTTTCTGTACAACCTTTAATATGGTTGATATAGACTGAAGTACTGATACATCGACTCTCAAATTCATGATCTATAAAAATGACGAGTGACAAGGACATTGTTCGATTCTATTTTGTTATTGAGCTGTTCTGAAATTGCACAAAAAAGCTTTCAATGAGTAATTAATGGAATGTCCAGAAATTCAACACTTCATTTGATTCATTTCCACAATAACAGCAAATTATTGACAAAATTCAAATTAATACAATGTAATACAATTCATTTTTCAATATAGAAATATAAAAAATTACAAAATTAAAATTGGCTTTGACAAAATAATATTTGTTGAAGTAATGGAGAATTTGTATGATCAGAGATTCCTTTTTTTTTTAGAAAATTTTGTTAAAGATGATTGTGTGGTAGGTTATAAACTAAGCTCTAAATCTTTTCAGTAAATGTCCTCATTATCAACTCCTATACTTATGATGAATAATAATTTTGTTTCTTCATATTTTTTCATTGTAGGATATGGTTTTGCCCCTTCTGAAGGTGATAGATGCGTCAGCCAGTCACAAGGACAACCAGCTGCTAGCGGAAAAAGTTCTGAACATTTACCGTAACAAACTCTGTAAAGTGAAGAAGGTGAGAATTTGCATTTTACTATAGAATACACCAAGGGACAAATCTCAAAATGAATTAAAGGGAATAAAAGCATGTGATTCCTAAGTGATGAGCTCGTTACAAATCTACTGTTGCAGTTCCAATGTGGTTGAATTATTAGCTGGTCAAAAAGATAACTTGTTATAGCCATAGAATGCTCTGTGTATCAGTTGAAGCAAGCAAGGGATTAAGAAGCCTGCCAGTACTTTACTCTTGATTTTATTTTTCAGATATTGAAAAATGAATAAAACAACCAGTAAAATGGCATGTACTGAGTTTTTGTTCTCATATTAAAAACTAGTCAAGCTCATTTCATATCAATTTTTTCACATTTTTTCACCATTTGTTTATGATGCACAATAGCCATTTTCATATAAATTATCTGGATAGAAAAATGTTTACCCTTCAATTTACTTTTTTATTTACAACAATCAGTGAAAGTATTATTTTTGGTTTCATTTACTTTAACTCCATATTGTTTCCCCCATCAACGCCCATGGTTAGAGTAGACCATCTCTTCCCATGGTTTTTGATACATGGGGGTAGATTAAACCCATCACTCCTAAAACTCAGGAAATCTGTCACAATCATCAGACTTTCTNAACAAAAATATTTTCCATGGTGTGATGTTACTTTTCTAGTGCAAAATCAAATCAAATCATTTTATTTTTCAATTCCTTTGATAGTTCAAAAAATACAGTCATAAATGATAATGGAAATAACTAATATTACAAAAGAAATGAAAAAATAGAGGCCAGCAAAGAAGCGAGGCTAGTAAAGATGATCTGTTAAGAATTTGTTTTAAATATATAATTAATTCATAGAATGAGAAAAACTGACCATGAAATATTAGAATATGAATTTCTTTGCTCAATTTTCAGATTCTAAGAATTTTTTATGTATTTTACATATTTTTTTTTTATCAGGAACTTCAATCTTGTTACAAGAGAGCCCAGCAAAGGAGGAGATCAGTAAAGAAAGACAAAGAAGGTAAGGGTGTGGTTGAGAAATAAATGTATTCCACCCTACTTCTCATTAAAAAAATCCACTTCCGAGGAATGCTTGGAAGTTTATATTTACATACTTTCATATTTCATTTGTGCACAACACATTAGATTATGTTGATTTTTACCTGTAAATAACTTGGATAGTTGTCATCTCTAACATTGCTGAAACCCACTCATTTGAAAATAATTATGCTACTTAGAAGGAGGAATTACTTTTAATGCCATTAGGTTGTGCTTTGTTTTGTTTATATCAGAATTTTTTCTATCTACATAGCATTGAAATTGGAGGGAAAAAGCTCTCATCAATCTCATATTAGCCATAGCATATATATTAGATTTTGCTTCCCCCATCAACGCCCATGGTTAGAGTAGACCATCTCTTCCCATGGTTTTTGATACATGGGGGTAGATTAAACCCATCACTCCTAAAACTCAGGAAATCTGTCACAATCATCAGACTTTCTGTACCTGTCAGAGTGAACATTCAGGGTTTCCAGTAAATCTAGAAAACAGAGAAAATGACTTTCTATTTTTAAAGTCAGAGAAGAGTCAGGGATTTTGGCTGCAAGGGGAGAAGGGAGGCCATTGTACAGGTATGCCTGTACTATTAGACCAATGTACTAATATTAATTTTCACAGATATAAAACAAATAATAATCAGGTGGAAATTAGTTTGGTTGACATTGTCATCTTGGAGTTTTGAAGATTCATCCTTTAAAAAAAAAGAGATATAGGAAAACCTAGAGATTTGTGGAAACCCTTACATTACTTATGTCAGCAATCTAAAGGGGCTGAAAACTTTTTACTATGTTTTTACCCAACACGTGTTTTTTGCTTTGCCAGTACCCTCACAACTTGACTGATCATAAGGACAGCATTCACGAGACAATCAATGAGCTCATTCAAATTGCAAAGAAAGGTAAGAAAAAAATGTTCTTTTTTGTTCACTAGATAAATTAACTAAGTTGTTTGATAATTTGAAGACAATTTTTAATCCTTGGCCAATCAGTCAATATAAAAGAAACTTGCTTCAGAATAGGTAAACAATATGTAAGAAGAATTGTTCTGTTCTATTTGCAGTAAATCTATTTAGGTTCAGTGCTGTTCACGTAGTAAAAAACATATATGTATTATCAAGCTAATGCCTGTAGAAATTTGGAAATAAATATCAATTAGTATTTTCAAAATATGCTTCAAAAGATTATCTTTATTCATATGTCAATCTCATATTAGCGCTTTTCCAATACACTAGAATTATTTGGCTGTGTGGTGATTACTATTCATGTTTTGTATGGTATATTAGTCTATCAATTCAATAGTCTCCCCCCAACATGTCTGTTTGTTGTCCTTATTTTGCAGCTCACTCAATGACTATCGTCTCACTTGTATCCACTGGCTGTCTCTTTCTGGTAAGTGTCACTTCCAAGTATCTAGTGCTGTCAATTCTGCCCAAGGCGAACTTGTCTACGTCGATTAATAGGCGGGTTTACTTATATATTCAAATTTATGTGCGTTTAACGTAGTAACGTGGTATTCCACAGACCAGTTGATAACAATAAGACTTCAATATGTGGAATCCAGTTTGCATACATTACTTGTTGCTATGTCGGGCAAGCCTCGGGCAAGCTTTCGGGTTGTTAAGAACAACCTTTGTGTTAGCGGCATGCATAAAATTTGCATCTATTAGTAAACCCGCCTATTGCCTAAAGTCAATATGATTTGGGGGTACCAAGCCACATAAAACCTATATTATTTAGCTTGTTTCAGTAAAAAAATCAAGATTTTTTGTGGTCCCAAGAGAATCAACTGAGGCAGAGTTACCTGAAAGACACCTTAAAATCCAAATTTAGTTTAGTTTTTAGTTTCTAGAGACCCATTCTGAGTTATCGCAGGTCAGACTTTGGTGGTCTGCTCCGGGTTGGTATGTCAATGACCAATCTGGCGTTCCCACTGCGTACATTAAAGATCTGTACAACTTTTCTGTATAGCCTTTTGATATGGTTTATATAGACTGAAGTACTGATACATTATCATTTTTCACATTTTTATTTTGTTCATGAACAATGATTTGAATTCTATTTAGCTTAAGTCCTTGTGAGCATTTTTTTATGTTAAAAGTCTATTTCAGAAAAAAAAAAGAATTTTCAGCGGTATGTAATTACATGTATCTGTAGCAAAGAGCCACAAGTTTCAAAAGGAAAATGTTGAGAATAAGTGGTGCATTTATGGAATTTATCAGAGTTTCAAATTTTTGTTTGCAGCATTATGTCATTGAATTATGCATGTTAATTTTATAACCTTAGGTTATTTTGTATGTTAAAAAAATAATTGCAAAGATCTGGACTGATCTGATAACTACAATGCTGGTGTAGCCATTTCTTGAAATTGTTGTTTTCATTGTACAACAATTACAATTCATCCCTCGAGCTGCCATGATTATTTAATAAACCATTTATTGATATATATCCATCCAGTTTCTTTGGTCTTTTTCCCCATTCAGATGAAAGTCTTGCAAGGGAATGTCGCCACCACTGACCCTTCACCCCTGAAGACAAGAGGTCAGAGGGCAAAGGGCAGCGAAAAGAAGAAGAGTAAGAAGAAAGAAGGAAAGGAAGAAGAGGAGGAAGAAGAACAGGAGGAAACTCCTATGGGCCTGATAGATGTTGGGAGAATAACTGGGCTCTATGCTGATGCTCTGGAGGATTTCACAATGCACAGGTGAGTTTACATTTAAATATAATTTTTCATATGTTCATTTGAATTTTAAATAAGCATGATTGAGGAGACAACAAGAAACGCAAAAAGCAGGATGGAGGAGACGACAAGAAGCGCAAAAAGCACTGAGCAGAAGGGAAGTAAACCTGACGTAATTTTCATTCAAGCATTCACAGTAGCTTCATCACAAAAGAAAGTCCCAGGTGCCACTGTTGTGTTTTGTGTCCATGTATCCAATGTTGTTTACTTTGCCCCAGGCCTTTGTATTTTATGCTCACAGTGAGGCCTATTTAAAATTGTCACCATAGAAGGAAATACACATGCACATGGACTGGGTTAGGAGCCAAGGAAATTTTTTTGGGGGGCAAAATCTTTCTTCTTGGTAATGAATTTGTTGAATGTATTCTTAGGGAGTTCTTTGAAGTAACGCAGTGATATAGGAATTCACAAAAATTGATTTAACAATCATCATAAATTTTATATATTTTGTATGAAAGAAATTCTGTAAAAGTGTAATTCTAAAACTCTGATATATGATAATATGAATTCCATGTTCTCTGAACCAAGAAAATCGCAGGTCAGACTTTGGTGGTCTGCTCCGGATTGGTATGTCAATGACCAATCTGGCGTTCCCACTGCGTACATTAAACACATCTGTACCGCTATCTTGGCAATCTGAAAAAGTGGTTGCTATTGACGACGTGCAGAAACATTATTTGTAAGTCTATTTAGTTTGCACAAAAATATTTTGATAGGAAGAGGCAAATAATTCTCTGCTGATTTTCTTTCTTTTTCTTGACAGAGCTACGTGTTTGCATCCAAACTTGTTCACTGACCTCATTGACAGATTTCCAGTAAGTACTTTTGCATTTATTCAGTATTTTTGTCTTTACTCAATGTTAGATTTAAAAGTATTGTATCTTGCATCAGTTAGTGAAATGTTTATCATTGTAAGATAATTTTCTCTATGCCTCAATGATTTGTGGATTGTCACCCATCTAGGTCTTTCCAAGAGGTCAGACCAATCTAGATTTGACATACAGAACCTAAAAATCAATGCTTTTTTTTTTTAAACCAGGCTAATAAAACACAACAATTACACTAGCCAAAAATGGATATTTCTTATGCCCAAATTTTGGAAATTTACATTCATTTCTAGAATATCTCGTGCTTTTTTGGGCCCAAAGTTATATCGTTGTCCTATGGGAACCAATGGTTATCCTTCTCCTTTTGGCTGCTGACCTTTAGAATCTCTGTCTTTTCTATTTTATAAAATTGTATATTGTTATGTGTATATTGTTATTATTTTCTCAGGCTCTGGCTTGGCATCTGTCGGACACCCTTACTTCTGCATCAAAAAATGGAGTTCAACTTTACAGGAGAGTGAGTATATAGTATTCCTTTATTCATGCTTAGTATGAAATCCTTTTGGTTACATAGAATGTGTTTGTGTGTTCATGAATACTGTTATTGAATCAAAGTAATGGAAAAAAGAAACTATTTGGCATAAATCTGATACATGGTTGTTTTCATATGGGCATAGCTGCCAACTATTCCTAATTTTTAGTAATTACTACTAATTTGGGCCTCAGATTTGTAGTTAGACCCAGTAAAGAATTATAATTTTGGCACCACAAGCATCATGCATTTCAATGTAAAATATATGGAGATTACTTTTGAAACATGATTTGAAACATGATTACTACCAATTACCAGCGACTCCTGTTGGAAGCAATGTATGTGGATGGAGCTGAGTTGGCTATTGTTGCATCTCCTGATATGGAGAGTGATGTGATGATGAATTCAAGCCTGTAGAGTATATTGTTGGATTAATTTTCCTTTTTTCTCTGTTCCTCAGACACAAGCTTGTCGAATGCTGACTTAGCTCCTTGCTAAAAGACCGTACTTGGTAAGTAGTTTCATGATTGTTTGTAGGCTTTCTTTGATATACTCCTGATTTTATCTGATATGTACAGTGTAGTTCCAATTTTCGATGGTACATGTATGCTCAAACGCATGGACCAGTATTCACTTCAGATATTTAATTACTTTATGGGCTGTAGTAAAACCATAACCATAGCACCACAACCATAAAATCAACCCAGAAGTGGCTTAGGAATTGCAAAATAAAAATAATGCCTCGAGTCAGTTTCATTCACCAGTACACTGCCTCGCGTGCTAAATGAATGTGAATTCACATTCTCCACACAATGACCATGGGAAATGCATTTGCCTGGTCCCGACATCGCCCTCTCTCAATTGTGCTGGTGATCCGTAGGACGAATTGGTGGATGACCTTTGATAAAATGTTGAAATTAAAATTGGTCAGAATATGTCTGAGAATCATGTCCTTGTTTCACATCGATTTCTTCATCCTAACCATTACTAATCCCTTTAATTTCTGCTTGACAAAGTCATTACTTGATATCTTATTTCTCTATTGTATTAGATTTTTTTTAATTTAAAGCTGTATTCATAGAATTTATTTTCATGTTTCAAATCGCAGGTCAGACTTTGGTGGTCTGCTCCGGGTTGGTATGTCAATGACCAATCTGGCGTTCCCACTGCGTACATTAAACATCTGTACCGCTATCTTGGCAATCTGATTCTGTGGTTGCTATTGACGACGTACAGATACATTTCTTTTAAGAATTGTTTTCCTATCACCAATTTATCTATTTGTATGATATTATTACTGGCAATTACATTAATTACCTATGTCAGACCCCCTTCATAAGCAATAATCCTGAAATAGATTTTCATTTTTCATATCTGATTTGGAAACTAGATGTATTGCTTCAAAGGCTGAAGTAGTTCATAAAGGCAATTCAAATACAGGAGAAAAGTAGGGTTAGACATATGAGAAGCTTGATCTATTTCCATATTTGCCCTATTATTTTTAAAAAATCTCTTTTTTGCATGGTCTTTTTCCTTTTTTAGGGTACAAAATCATCTTGGTCAAAGTTCAGCAAGCACTTCCTGTCCGTAGCGATGTTGCTACTGCAAGGAATGATGGGAGAAGGCTCACAGTTGAAGGCCAAGTCTGCGATACAGCTTGTACATGCCGTGGAGCAATGTGCGGTGCTAGGGCACGAAATAAGCAAGGTTGGTTCTCATTTGCCTGTAGAATATTTTATCAAAAATCTATTCTTTTGTGCTATGGAGATAACAACTGCTCAGGAATATTTGTGACGATAGAAATTAAGATGCAAATAAAATGTTTTTTTTTTCCGGGAAAAAAATTGATCATACTTTTCAAAAAAGCATTACACTTGGTCATTCACTCTCGCAGAATTTGCACAAGAAAAGATTAAAATCAGTGGGTAGCTTGAGTTGCTTTCATGTGGTAAGATTTAATATTATTATTCTAATAAATATTCTAGAACAGTTGGTATTTCTTGGCAAAGTTGGCAAATCAAGTACAGGTGTTTGCATACCAGAAATTGTGCAAAAGTTGTATACATTGTATATTCATTATGCTTTCAGCAAGATCCTGCTCTTACCAACTGTTGAATAACATTCATTAATATTTAGTATCCAATCAATGGATCTAAATGCATTTAATAAAATCTATGTATATATGTTTTGTAGATGTTCAGATCAGTCCAGGGTTATGTTTCATAGAGCTGTGTGTAGATCCACATACAGCTCTATGAACTATGAACTACTGGTGACCCATTCAATGCGTTAAAGCGCCACAGGTTATCATTGAGTGCAGGAAAGGTTCACCTGTCATATGTAGAATCATGCGTACATCAATGGATAACTTTATGAAACATAGGGGGTGTTGCTCAAAAGTTGCAATTGATCGCAAGTTGCAGTTGATCGGAACGCGCCAATCAAAATCATTGTTTTATGCGCGTCTTGTTGAATGCGCATACCGTGCGCGAATGAAAATGCGCGTTACAATTTTCAAAGTTGCAGTTGATTTGCAGTTGATTTTGAGCAACACCCCAGAAAGGAGAATTAACGTCATATCCAGTGCACTTTATTTTGTTTAAAATTTTGAAAATTTACCATTTCATATGAGACTCGTTATATTCTGAGTTTCCAGAGACCCATTATCAGTTATCGCAGGTCAGACTTTGGTGGTCTGCTCCGGGTTGGTATGTCAATGACCAATCTGGCGTTCCCACTGCGTACATAAAACATCTGTACAGCTACTGTGGCAAACCTTTTGGCTTGTCACTGATAACGTATAGATACATTATTTGCTCTGGTACCATGTACTATGCCCTCAAAAAATAGCTATCATTGGATTTGGTATTTTGAAAAACTTTGTTTTAACATACACCCCTCTTGTAACCATTATTTATATTTTTGGGGGTTATAGTGCAGGTTTGTTACTGAATATGCAGGTATGCCAACTGTTTGGAAATATTTATGATGTGAATTTTCATATGAATTAAAGGCTCTGATCACAAGTGAATGGCTGAGAGCATGGGAATTGTTATATTTTCTCTCACTTTTGTTCAGCTGTAGCGTCACTTACATTTGAATTTTGGCTCATGCATATTCCAGAACGGTTCACACCTCTAGCTTTGTGCAATCGATTGCAAATTAAGTGGATGCCAATTACAAATTGGAGGAACTAATGAGAATTTATTGTTCTTATGGAACCATGTAAAATGACTTTCGCTGATCAGTTGAACATGGGAAAATCATTAGATTAGATCTGAAAATTGTAGTTTTTAATTTGATTTTAGGTGCCAGACTTTGCTGAAATCTCAACAGTCCTATCGGCGATGAAAGATAGGTCGGAGGTCACTAGATCAGGAGAGTTCAGGTCGGCTTTAGACTCGGCTGTCGCAGCAATAGAGAATAAGTAAGTTTTCTCTTTGTCAATCTTTTTTTTTTTTATTTTTTTTTTATTTGTGGCCGCTTCCCTGAAACAATACTTTACATGCAGCGCGTGGGTCCTCATTTAATCAAACAATCATGGCTTCTGGTTTCTCACAAATTTGTCAGGGGATAATATAGGATGTCCTAATGTAATTTGTAGTTTTCTTTGTTCTTTAGACCTTAATATATTTTGATTTCTTATATATCTGCAGT
This sequence comes from Temnopleurus reevesii, assembly GCA_036244855.1. Lineage (NCBI taxonomy): Eukaryota > Metazoa > Echinodermata > Echinoidea > Temnopleuroida > Temnopleuridae > Temnopleurus > Temnopleurus reevesii. The sequence continues at coordinate 94,741 of BQKZ01001104.1, forward strand.
GTGTTGCTATTTTTTAATCTGTTAATTCAATGTTATTGAGCCCCTCTGCTGATCAAAATGTGATTTTTTTCCCCACTGAGATAATATTTCAAATTCACTATCGATTAGGGTATATGAGAAAGATTGAATATTGCAATATTGAATTACTGAAATAAGACTGACATTGTAATATTGAAATGAAAATTTTGCTACATCAGAACCTACAGACAATCGCAGGTCAGACTTTGGTGGTCTGCTCCGGGTTGGTATGTCGATGACCAATCTGGCGTTCCCACTGCGTACATTAAACACATCTGTACCGCTATCTTGGCAATCTGATTTAGTGTTTGCTATTGACGACGTATAGATACAATTTCTAAAATTGTAAAGTAAAAGCACTGCTCTGGTTTATCTGTATAATAGGATAAAACTTTATGATCCAATTTTTTATGTCCACTGTAACTCATGCCTGATCAGTGGGAGTATCCAGTTACAAATCTTCCCCCTCCCCCAAAGCAAATTGAAGACTACAATATTCTTGTCATTGCATTGATGCATATTAGGGGGGAGTGGAATTATGAATTCATGATTCATTTATTCCAAAAACATGCATATGGCCTGGTTCGCAAGAGAGCCCTGTGGAATACTTGGAGTGAAAATACATAATAAAACATAATACAAAGAAAGTAAAACATGATAAATTGTATAAAAACATAAATAGGGATATACAATTGCACCTACAATCATGTAGAAAGTCCTGATACAAATATAGATAACAACAGATAGCGATAGGTAACAAAAGTCAAACAAACAAAAAGTGATTAAAAAAAAACCCTGGTCTCAGAAATCCTGGGTCTGTCACTGTTTGATGCAGATATGTTTTATGTCATTTGGGGGCAGGAATTAGGAGGTAAAGACCTACCATCACACATCAATTATTTTTTTTTCTTAATTTTTCTCTATTCAGATCGAGCAAGTCAGGCAAGAAAGGCAAGAAAAAGAGGAAGAAGTCAAGGAAAAGGAGAAGAAGTTTATCTACTTCATCAGTGTAATAACTTTTACAGACTTACCATTAAGAGAATATTAATTATCCAATATACAGTCAAACCTTGTTATAAAGAGCACTGATATAATGAGCTCTTGTTATAACAAGGTAATTTTCCTGCTCCCATCTCTTTGTATTCTATTGTTATTTGGCCCTGATATAACATGGTTTCAATATAAAGTGGTTATTTCTCTGGTCCCCACGACCTCGTTATAATGAGGTTAGACTGTACTAAAAGCTCTGCAAGACTTTTTAAAGAAAAATTGATCATGTTCATTTGATATAAATATTACATGTAGAATCCAGATAAATATTACATGATTGTACATCCAAAAGAAGATATTCAGTATTTTAATTTCTTTTTCAAAGATTGTTGATGTTCTGAGAAAAAAATTTGTCAACTGCGTCCAACTCGTTGATGGTCTAGGAAGACCTGTGAGATGGTCAACCATTACGGAATAATGATGACATATTGATTATCCAATGTTAATTCAGTACAACACGATATAAACTATTTTCAAAGAGTTAAGTCAAACACAATTTCAATGGTTCTTTGTAATGCTATTGAAATCGGAACCGACTCGGTCATTGTGTCCGCACAGTTGAATACACAGTGTACAGGTCTATTGTCTCGGTTCTACTTAACTTTTCGAAAATAGTTTATATCGTGTTGTACATAGATGGTCTTTACAATAATGCTTCTTTCATTAGGACATTTTGGTTCAGTTGTTTAGATATTTGCAATCTAAAACTTTTATTATTTAGTAAATGTAGGCATCTCTGAATATGTGACCCACGGATGTTGAAACTTGGGTAATTTTTTTTTTTAGATGTGAGAGAAATTTCACCATGAAAACAAAGAACAAAGAGGTTGAACAAAATTTAGCAAACTCCGCAATAAAGCCATAGCACACTATAGAAACTCCATTTCCCATTAATCTGCAAAGATGTCTAGCAGGTGCTATACTTGTTTAGTGAATGATGGCCCTTTGATTTAGGCAGCAAGACAATCTATCATTTCCAGTCTGAATGCGCACACTTTTTTCTCAGCTTCATTTTGGAAAGACAGCTGCACTTCAAATCATCTGAAAGTAATATATTGCCCTATTGCATTCACCAACGGTAATTATTTGCTCACCATTTTGATCCCAAATTACCTAAATATTATAGATTAATGTTATTATGACAAAAAACAAAAAAGTATCTTGGAATAGTTGTTTCTGATTCAAAATTTAATTTTGAATTTAGAAAAGTGACATATCAAATTTACTTTTTGAAAACAGACTTATGGGCCTAGCTTGATAATTATTCAAATTGACCAAAATTTCGCTTTTATGTTCTTATCAATGTCCGACTAAACAAGATTTCTGCATGGATAAAGAAATTTTGCTTGCTTCAATTATGAGCATCATAATTAATGTGATTAGTTTCTACCATATTTTTAAATTTTTTACATTCATCTTGCATTAGCCAAGAGGAAATCTAAGATCATCATGTTATTTCTATAACAGTACTTATTGGACATCATGAATAAATTCAATTATTTTCCATTGATTTTGTGTTCCACAGATCTATAAATGATAGATGTTTTATTAACCACACATAGGGAACACACTAGAATACTTTAAACAAAATATAATCTAATAAATGTGATAAATTGTATGAAAATTCACAATTTGCATTATGTAGTTGTTTTTGTTTTTGGCAAATTGACATAAAGTGGTGAAGAGCTTGTGGGAGAGGGGGAAGGCTTCTAAAGGAAGAGGGTAGGAAGAACAGAGGTAATGGTAAAAGG
>BQKZ01001104.1:100498-111058 GCA_036244855.1 Temnopleurus reevesii
GCCGGGGGGGGGGGGGGGGGGGGTCCCCCCCCCCCCCCCCCCCCCCCCCCCAATGGGATTAGGGTTAAGATCCAGAATCGCCGAAGGAAAGGAGAGAGAGAGAGAAAGAAAGTATATTTGGGAGTGAAAAGAGAGGGGAAAGGCCAAAAGAAGAATTAAAGTAATGGTTAAACAAGGGGGTGAGAGGGAGGGTAAAAGGAAATTAAAGATAAAAAGGTAGGAAGGGATGAAGGAGATGGAACAGATCCAAAATCACAGAAGAAAGAGAAAGTATATTCAGGAGTCAAAAGAGAGGGGAAATGCAAAAAGAAGGAAAGATGTGAAGAATAGAAGTGATGGTAAACGAAGGGGTGAGAGGAGGGGGAAGAGAAACCAGTGTTTTAGATAGTGAGAAGGGGTTAAGGGGAGGAAACAGAGGCAGAATTAAATAAGTAAAGAAGAGAGAAAGTATATTTGGTAGAGAAAATGAGAGAGGGAAATGCCAAAAGAAGAAGAGAGTAGGAAGAATAGAGCTACTCTTCTATTTCCCTCCTATAATCGCTGAGCCCATCCCATCTATGTGTAATACTACACCACGATTCTCGCCTTTCAAGCGTTTCTAAACCCACCCATGGTGTGATTCTTTCCTTCGGTGAAAATTATCATTATTATACTGCACTCAACCCAGGTGAGGCCAATTTGATACCATACAGGACATATGCAGTGTGCGCTGGTATACGACGGGTCAAATCCAGGGCAATAATAATACAAACAAAGGGCCTTGACCACTTTGCAATATGGAAACGCTCGCTATATAATGGCGTTTATCATTGTTGTTAAAACGATATTGTTATTATTTTATCAATCTACTCGTAATCCCATATTATCTATCTATTTCACTCCTGAATTGTGTCAAACTGAACAGAAATTATACAATCTTTGTCAAGGCTACCAATTAGCAAATTAATTTTGGTTGATTCGTCCCCTGTATTTCAATTATTTATTTTGGAAGTGAGATTTTTCAGTGTTCCTCAAAATAAAAGATATCAAGCGATAAAAACAACAATTGAGCACGTTTTCATCCCTGCCAACAGGTTTTTATGTGTGGGTTCCCTTGGCAACACGAAGCACTTAATAATTTTAAAGGTTATTGTCTCTCTAAAACCAAAACAATCGGATACACATGTAAGCCGCTTGAGAATAATAACAAAGAAAGGTGGAAAATATAACTTGCTTGGTTGGTATATATGTATTTATAAGGATACAAAAATAATATCATCGGTATTGTGTTATGCATGGGATGATAAAAAGAGAAATGTGGAATAAATTTATGTACACCGTTATGTCCCATCGGAAATGTCCATTTTGATTCCTCATCGGTCACTCTAAATTGATTTTTATATACAAATACATATATTTGTATTAAAGGGGAACTACACTCGGACATTAAATTGCTATCATTAAATGAAGAAAAATAAGATGAACAATCTGTGAAAATTTGAGCAAAATCGGATAATCCATTCAAAAGTTATGAATTTTCAAAGTTTTGATTTACACCCCTCATGGGCTCCTTAAATTGGCAAACGTACAAGCACAAAATGGCTGCCAACATGGAAAACTCTCCATTCGCTTTGTACACAAAATTTCACATTTTCCTCTTTTTCCAGAAAAGTAGACAAAATTTTGTTCTTTCGGTTAGATATATTATAGCCACATCAATTCTGCAAGCATTCCAGAAAGAACGGTGTTGATTCCTCATTTGAAATATGACATTGATCCATTTTCAATAAATGTATATACCAAGTGATTGAGGAGTTCTCCATGTATGACATCACAGATTATACTATACGCATGCCATTTCAAGGATGCCGAGCCCAGGTGGAAGTAATAACTTTGAAAATTCATAACTTTTGAACGGATTATCCAATTTTGCTCAAATGTTCACAGTTTGTTCATCTGATTTTTCTTCATTTACTAACCGTACATTATTGTCTGGGTGTAATTCCCCTTTACTGTCAAAGAACCCGCACAAACACACACCTTAACACACATCTGGTACACACACACCCGCACACAAACACTGACAGACACACATACACATACACACCACGACGCACACATAGACAAAATATGCGCACACACATGCATAAACATGCACACACACCTAGCCTACACGCACACACATACATACACACACACACACATACACACACACACAAATGCCCATACATGAAAATTTATTGACATTAAGGACGCAATCTTACTTTTTCGTCTTTATTCATTTATCGTGAATCTATACTACATTAATTGATAAGAATTAACTTATTAGAAGAAACTGGGTGTATAGCTTTCAACAAAAGCCAATACGGCGCCCAGTAATTTATTTCAAGAAGCATTTCGGGCGTCCTGGTAAATTAACGGAATTGCTGTAAATGAACCTTTTTTTTTTGCAAATTAGCTCTCTTTATTGTTTTCTATGACCTTGACATATGTAAGATTACATAACGTGGAATTTCACCATTTCCATCAAAGGTGCAATCTTTCAAATCGAAATACCAATCCCAAAATTTCAAAAGCTTTATTTTATGAAAATAGGTATAACTTCTTTTTAAGTGTTAAAAACCCCCTTTTCACTGTGCATCCATGAAAATGAACCCACACACTTAATGTTGAATTACTTGTTTTTAAGGTTTGGTGGAGTGACTTTTTTAAAATGGTGAATTAATATTTCAAACGTTTGGAGTGTGAATATACTAACAAAGTGTGTCACTCCTTGAACATTTTGAACTATCCATTCAACTATTAATTCAGAGTGCATGACAATAGAACTATTCAAAATCTCATCATCAATGATAATGATCATGGATTTAGATCATCATAGAGTTAATACACAAAGACATACAACGCGATTCTTTTCTTGATATATCGAGATCCTCCGCCTTCCGATTATGTGCATCCTTCATGAGAATATTCAGCAAATTATTGCCATCATTGTCTTTTCATTTGGCCATCAAAAGTTTACAAGAGCAAAAATCACAAATATATCATAGCAAATGAATACATGAAGAGATACAAAAATAAAAAAAGGAATAGAAAAAGGAGAGGGGAAGAGAATAAAGCAAGGAGTTGGGAATGGTCATCCGTGGGGTAGGGTACTTGTATCTGAATTTTCTGTTTCTACTTAATTTTGTGTTATTTTAATTGTGTAAATCATGTCAAATTCAATTCTTGGTTGTCATACATAAATTGCGATATAATGATAATGACGATGATAATGGTAATTATTAACATGAAGCGAGTTAGCCCTACCACACCCAGAGTGGGTTTTCATAGGACAAAACCGGTACAATAATAATGCAAATAAGTGCATTCCACAGCACTCAGCAGAATGCAAATTTCACCTTTTTATAGGGAAAGAGATTAATTGGAAAAAATTATGCTCCCTGTGTTGCATTTGTGTGATTTTAACAGACAGTGCAAAGTTGAACTTTTATCCGAATAAACACACGCCGAGTCCGCCAACATCTTTTGCTTCAGAAGAGAAATGCTAATCGTTTGGGTTTAGAAACAGGTATTTTAACGAGAGATGGGCGAAATCGACACTTCTTCATGATCTTGAAGCTGACCATCTGACTCCGGAAATGTGACGTATCTGAAAACATGTATAGAATAATTACGATTAGTTAAAGGAAAACAATGATGTAATAACAAAGTTTGACCCATATTTCTGATGTATTTTGGTGGGGGTAATCAAAATGAGGATCCATAATTTAGGTAATAAGGGTATTTCTGACATCTGCTGTATTATTCATTTATTGTTTTATTTTTCCGATTTTTCTATAAAAGACAGGATTGTCCCGTTAAAACCATAAAGACCTCCTACCAAATACACAAAGTACAAATACATAATAAATCATATAAAATCAATATGTTACAAAAAAAGGAAAGTACTTCTTTTTTAATTTATCATTGGCCCTTTTGTCCCCGTACTATTCAAAATTCACTTTCAGCTTCTTTCTTATTCACAACTCGTGTTCTCTTCACCTGAGGTTCTCTCACATCGCTCTTTATTTCTTCACCTGAGGACGAGTTAGTCAAATTTACGCGGAACGTCGTGTTTGTTATCTTTTTTTTCGAGCTTTTGCCCATTCTTTTTCAGGACTTCGTCTTGAAAGATAACCCTACACCACATGGTGCAATCGCAAACATATATGAATATTATGTAGGGTGTGTTGTTCAAAAGTTACAATTTATCGCAAGTTGCATGATCGGAACGTGCCAATCAAAATTATTGTTTCATGCGCATCTTGTTAATTGCGCATAACGCGGGCGAATGAAAATGCGCGTTACAATTTGGAAAGTTGCATTTGATTTGCATTTGATTTTGAACAACACCCCCTTATTCTGTTTATTACCATTTCTGCATCTGCTGATGATGTCTCTGTATCGAGAGAAGCATGCGAAGAGTCCCTCGGGTGCCAGACCTCTCCCCGTACCGAACGAGAGACAGAGCTCGCTCATCCCATTCTCTCTCGCACATTCTAAATTGTATACATAAGAAATTATGTCATTAGATATGTGTTACACTCATTGAAATAATTTTAAAAGACGGTTCTAAACGGTTTATTATCCAGATTCAGGTGTGTATTAAAAGTAGGAGGGCATTTAAACGGAAGGCGAAAGAAAAAAGGTTCTCACTTATTTTTCGTTCCTGTTTTCATTTTTTATATTTTTTCTTCCTTTCCAAAGTTTAAGGAGACAACCCCCCCCCCCCCCCTAAATACGCACATGACTTGTAGGTACGTGTCCCGTATTCGGACATTTTGAAGTTTTAAATAAAAGGTTCTAATTCATTATCATTTACTTTAAAGCCTTATAGGGTATTGGGATCATAAAATGTAATTAGTAAGCATGTGAAGAACCTTTAAGAATTATTTGTCCATGTTGTCTCGAGGGGTCCAAATACAAGCTTTCATCATTATGAAGTTTAAGGATGGTCAGCAATTGAAAGATTACAAAAGCATATCACCACAAAGCTTAGTACGATGAATGGAAAGCACCATTCAAGGTGACGGTATATGTGGTTCAGAGGATAATGAAAAGGGTGGATCTGGATGAGAAAAAATACAATGGCTAATTCGTTGAAGAATAGGACAAGATTAATAATTTTACCTGTCACATTGAAAGGCATTGTGTTCTGGTCTAGCAGATAACAGTCTTCCAAGTAATAGAGGTCTCCTGTAAAATGAACACACTTTCAGTTTGAGGGAAAATGGATTTTAAATTGAAATTGAAATTGAATAATAAAAATTTACATAAAAATTTGGATTGAAATTAACATTGAGAATGAATAGACTTGCAATGTGAATCGCAATGACAATGTCGGTAGCATTGACGTCAGAATTGAATAGTGTTCTGACAAAATAATGCAAAATTATCGAAATTTTTATTACTTATATATCTTTTTTTAATTTTTTTTTCCACACATGGGCTGGAACACCCTCCTCAGCCGTAAGGCTGTTCTTCTGAGGGGTGTTTTAAAAGAAAGTATTCAAAATATGATTTTAAGTTTACTATATTAGTACTTAATAATCTGAAGATCGAAAGCTATCTTATTTCGTCACGGAAGAAAAATGCACATCCTCCTCTCATGAAAAAAAGGCTCCAAAGTATAATGTTTTTTTTTTATTTATCTATTTATTCATTTTTGAATATATAATGACAAATATGAAAATCATACTTTACTTAAACTATGATGGTCGCATTCCATATTTTCTGAGAACTTCTCGTTTTCTTCCAAAATATAAATCATAAATTTTTACTAAAGCGTCCAATTTACTCGAACAAAGTTTCATTACCTGCATTTTTATATGAACTTACCATCAGTAGGTTTCTTTCTCACTGGGCAATTGATAGGTGGCGTAATAGTTCTAGCACCTGCACAACACGTGTAAAATAATAATAATAATAACAAAATGATAATAAATATTCTGCTTAATATCAGTGATTTAGAGCAGGGACGTATAGCGTGAAGCTGTCAGGAAATGCATTCTACTTGTTGAATATTTGAACATCCTTCAACTTCCTTGCATTTCCCATGTTCAATACAATGCAAAAACACTGGTGTTACATTTAACACAAGCCAGAATCTAAATGGGGCCTCACCAGAAAAGTGTTAGAATAACACCCGTTTGGAATCAATTTAATATATTTCAAGACCTACAGGTGTTGTTTAAGCGTCTGCGCAACACCAGTCGGTGTTTAGATATATTGATTTGATTCCAAGCGGGAGTTTATACTTTAATACTTTACTGGAGTGGTCTTGGTCCGGCTGGTTTTGAAATTACACACAATAGTTTCTGCAGTGTAAATTCGCCAACAGGGCTACAGGGCTTCAGAGAAATATTAGAATTTGAATACAATATAGCTTAGATTAATATCGTTTCACAACGCGAGAGTTTTATTTGTTAAGTTTGTTTACACAGAAAGTGAAACAAAATATAATTGAAAGAAAATTGATAGTATGCCAAATTGTGTATATACATTAAGATAAACAAATGAATTCGCGAAATTATTATCATTATTATCTTTTAGTCAATCGCAATAGCATGTTGTGACCTGTTATCTATATCTACTCAAAGCAGACAAATAAGTAATTATAAAAAAAAATCGGGCCAAACCGACGAGTGAACAAACAAGTAAACAACAACAAACCAAATTTGAAATAAATCCAAACAAAAATTTAACATTGCATAGGCACATGATAGGTACCTGTTTCCAAATTCGCTATCACAATACAACAAAGAATAACGATGATTATCCGGCAAGGAGTCGCGCAGAAAATTTGAGCTCTCTCACGTCCACTTTCCTCCATCTTTCCCGCTCAAATGAAGAGTGTGATTGTACTTCGTCGTTGTCGTCTGCAGCGCATTGTCAATTCGCGCATGCTAAGGAGAGGGTGGGGGAGCTCCCCTCCCAACTTCAGACAGGCAGGAGGGGTACAAAATCAAGTTTAGAAGGGGCAATCTTTTTAATTCTTTATTTTTAGCTTGTCAGGTCGTTTGACGGGGAGCCACAAAAACACTCTCCCCCGATCTTGGATGTTGACCCCATGTGAATTTATTACGTAGTGAAAACCTTGTATCATTTATGAATATAGCCATCCCCCACCCCCATATATAATTCGTCTTTGATTATCGCGATATTTCCACAAAATGAAGTCGAACACCAATTCAATGCTCCTTTGCTTTTGAAATCGATACCGGCTTGCGATTGTGATGTCCGCATACTGAGGTCAACACGTCGCGACGTACGGATCTATTGTATCATGACACACTTATATTCTGTTCTGCATTAATATTTTGGCTATCAATGAAGTAGAGACTTTTGGAAAGCATCTAAAATCACCATTTACTTCAGTTTGAAAAGGAAATAGGAATTACTTCGGAATTCAACAAAAATCCAATGAACAATTGTTCTGAAGGTCGAAAGATTTACTTTTAGGGAATTGTAAGTAATTCTATGAATAAATGGATTGCACAGATTGTATATTGAAATTCTCAACACTGAAAATCCATTTTAGGATTCTCTGACGATATTTTCGTGTTTGACGTTTGTATTTTAATATTCATTTATAAGGGCAGGGGCCTGCAACATAAAAGAGATACAATGAATAAACATCTAATTGTATCTCTATGGTAAACATTTTCCCATAGACATTACATTTAATATTTATCTTCAGTTTAATTGCATCTTTTATGTTACAGCCCCCAGATCTGATAATTCAAAATGACCATTTGTACTTCAATCCACCTTATTTTGTAAATGCACCATGCTCAAATTATCAAGTTACATTCATCATGTTGATACAAAAAACAAATCTACAGCTTGTACTTAAATCTAATTAACTCTCCTCTTGACATAGTCACTGTGTCGTAAAACAGTTTCTTCAGCATTTCAGCAGAATTGAATAATTGAGATATTGACTAGAGAATCCACCCCCCCCCCCCTAATACTGACTCAAACATTTTGTTCAATTTCTCAAAGTTATTGATCGTTATATTCCAAATTCATGCATGTGTCTTATAAACACTTGTATCGGTAAATAATTAGCAAAATATGAAGAAGAAAAAATACATAGAATTTGGTACTTTTTACAGAACCATCGCAAAAGAAAAAAGGGTGCAACTTTGGTACTTTTTACTAATTGTGATTTGTTGTATGGGCAGTGCATTACACAATCTTTTATAAGTGCAGTTAGAGGTAAAAATGATGTATCTTGTTGAAAGAAATAACGAATATTGCAATATTTGAAATAATTGATGTCGTGGGGATCGGATAAATATATACCGCTTTGTATTACCGTTCAAATATTTTCATCTTAAAATAGAATATGGTATCATAATGGAAGACTGAAGTATGTGCACATATATTTATTGCAAATTTATTGCATATTTATTGCAAATAACTACGTTTAGAGTTGATTGTAATTTTCCTGTAAGTTTATATGTTTCGATGTGCAATTTTTCATTTTGTTACATCATGATGATTATACTCAGTCAGGTTTATAATTGATTCATGTAATTCATTCAAACGTACATGTAATTATGTTTAATATTGTGTGATAAGAATCTATAAAGACTTTTTCGCAAGAAACAAAAACAGTTTGCTAGCCAACGGTGAAAATAAAACATTTCATCTCGATGCTGGGATACTTCCGTCTTTGGAAGAGGTGGGCGCGGTCTGCTGCCGCGCCCATTTATCTCTAGATCACGTGATGCCGAGCGAAGTCACCTGATCACGCTGACCAAGTAGTTCCGTGATAATAAAGGAAGTGATCAAATATTTGTTCTACAACTCGTGGTTTTTGTGGACACTCCATTGAGTAGGATGAGCAAACAAAGTCGCCTACGCGTCTTCTTGAAGATAGTTTCGATTGGGTCGAGTTTTACATGATAAAACCGTGCAGCTGTTTGCTGCAGCTGCTAACATCACGAGCGAGCTGTTTTCAGCGGTGGATTCTGCCATCATGTGACCGGTGTCTTCCCGAGCCTGGGCCCCTCACGGTGCACTGGTCAAGCTTCACTGGGCTTTGTCATTGCTGAGCCCCAATGCATTCATGTCATAAACAGCGATCTGTTTGATATATTGATGTGTGTAGGCATGAATACTGGAAATCATTTGATGTGCTGAAACTATTTATTTGTATGCTGGATATCTGCACCCTGACTTTGTTTTTATATCTTTTGGGGAAGCATTTTGGAAATTATGAATTGAAATGAAGACTATGTGGTTAATCTGATACAAGGATCAAAGTTCAGCCTTCACTTCAAGGAGCTTGAGTGATAAGAGTGCTTAAAGAAATACATTATCATTGGCTAATGGTTATCTTGTTATCATAATGGCTCTATCAATTGATTTCCAAGGGTTAGACTCTGATCACGAGCGCTCGATAGAAGAAACGCTGGAGTACGACAGGAAGCCTCAGAAGGGTGAAACAGAGTTGAACATGAGTCGAGACGAGAGGCAAGCTCTACTCCATACCAGTGGTCGATCCTCCTCCAACCATGGCCTTTATTCCAGCAACAGTTCGACAGGCAGCCGGCAGGTACCGAAGCATTTCAGCCCTGCGCGATACTGGAAAAACTTGATAGTCCTGAGCGTGGCATTCATGTTCACATTCAGTGCGTACAGTGCTTTGGCTAACTTACAGAGCAGTCTGAACTATAGCGAGGGTCTCGGCGTGACGTCTTTAGTGACAATCTACATTGGTGTAATCGTGTCAAGCTTGCTTTCTCCGCTTGTAATCTGGGTCTTGAAAGTAAAATGGACTATGGTGGTATGCAGCGTGTTCTATGCAGTCTACTCTGCTAGCAACATCTACCCAGCGGTCTATACCCTCATTCCCGCTGCAGCCTTGCTGGGGTTAGCTGCGTCTCCTTTCTGGACGGCTGTCGGTACGTACATCACGACATCCGCCATCCAGCTTGCAGACGTCCAAGATGGAATCCCAGAGCCGATCATCAATCGCTTCAACGGAATCTTCTTCTGCTTCTTCCAGTCATCTCAAGTATGGGGAAACCTCATCTCCTCGCTTGTCCTTAAAAACACGTCATCCGCGGAGACGATGGAGAACTGCGGCCGGTCTAGCTGCGGAACCAGCATCAGTTTCAACATCACAGGCAAGGTTTCGTTTGCCTCGGACCAGACTCTCATCCTCATAATCATCTACATCACTCTCGGTATCATCTCAATGTTTACCTTCATCTTCTTCTTGGACAGTCTCCCGAAAGTTGCTCACAGGGAGAGTAAAACTTGGAAGACACATCTCTCGGATCATCTCATATCAACATTTAGGCTGATGAAGTCCCCATATCTCTTCCTCATCATTCCTCTTATTATCTACAATGGAGCAGAGCAGGCGTTTATAAGTGCAGATTTTACAAAGGTATACAACTACATTTATTATCATATTCAATAGCTATCTGTACATGTATCACCTTCTGTGATTATGTTAAAGAACTACTGGACAAACACTGGTGGGGGGGGGGGGATTTAAAACCTTTGATCCTCATCGAACGT
>BQKZ01001105.1:30898-50178 GCA_036244855.1 Temnopleurus reevesii
TACCAGAAGTGTATGGAGATCCTACAACACAAGTGTTTTGTACAATTTTGTTTTAAGGATATTTCAAGTTCAGGCGCATATTTATTGTAGAATTGAATTGAATTGAATTGAACATTTATTTCCTTTTTTAAAAATATATTCAATGTGATATGTCTATAAAGAAAATAATCTAGTGTATATTATAATTTTGAACAGGAAAAACAGATGAGAGAATAAAACAAGATGGTGAAGGGAAATAGAATAAAACAAGTCAGAAGATATTAATGGTGAGGAAGAAGAGGAAGATGAAAAGAGGAAGAAGAGACAGTTATAATGACATTCCCTTTGACATACAAACTCTTTACGAAACCCACCTCTTCTCTATCTTTACTTTTGTGTTTCTTCTTCTTCTTTGCTGAGCTGCTGGTGCTAGTACTGGTGTTGGTTTCACAATCACTGATATCCTCGTCTTGGACTACGGACACGAGGACGTCAAACTCATCACTGGCTCGTGATAGGCTTTCTATCAAATAAGGAATAGTAATACAAAGTTGATTTACAATGTGGCACAATACAAATATTTATTTGAGCTATTATCGTTATCATCATAATCATTATGATTGTTATCATTATTTTCATCACCATTATCATAATCTTTTTGTAAAAATTATTGCCATCCTCATTAACTTTCATCATCATCACCATCCTCCTCCTCATCATCATCATCTTCATCATCATCATCGTCGTCATCATCATCATCATCATCATCATCATCATCATCAGCATCATCATCACAGTCATCATCATCATCATTATCATCATCATCATGATCATCATTACCATCACCGTCATCACCGATATCATCATAATCTTCATCACCATCATAATCATGATCATCATCTCCACCATCACCGTCATCTCCACCATCACCATTACCCTCATCATCATCATCATCATCATCACTGTCATGTTTCACGCTGAAGGATCTTACTTGAGCCTGTTTGTTTGGCAGGTTTTGAAGTAACACTCTCTAAGAAGTTGAGATCTTCTAACTTTAGCGTGAGACCAAGAGATGTTGGAGATGATACACAATCATCTTCATCACCATCATTTCTATGTTAACCATAATCATCATCATCATCATCATCATCATCATCATCATCATCACTATCATCATCACCACCAGCACCACCACCCCTATCATCATCATCATCATCATCACCGTCATGTTTAACGCTGAGGGATCTTACTTGAGACTGTTTGTTTGGCAGGTTTTGAAGTGACACTCTCTAAGAAGTTGAGATCTTGTAATTGGAGTGTGAGATCTCGAGATCTTGGGAGATGATACACAATCATCTTCATCATCATCACCAGCATCACCAGCGCAATCATCATTTCCATCATAACCATAAAAATCACCATTATCATCACCATCATCATCTTCCTCCTCCTCCTCCTCCTCCTCCTCCTCCTCCTCATCATCATCATCATCATCATCATCATCATCATCATCATCATCATCATCATCATCATCATCATCATCATCATCATCATCATGNGGCCACAGCAGGTCTTACCACAGTAGCCATCACAGTAGCAATCACACCTGTAATGTGCCATTCGAGGCATGGTTCTAATGCTGGTTTCGTCTCGGTGTGGAAGGAGGAAAAGAACGTGTAAGAGTAACCCCTTTGACCACACCAACACACCTGTACACAGTGCACACAGTAGATCTGACCACAGTAGGTCTTACCACAGTAGCCGTCACAGTAGCAATCACACCTATCATGTGCCATTTGAGGCATGGTTCTAATACATGGTTGAGGTGCAAGTTAATTATGCTCTAATGGAGGATACAGTGACAGTTCTGCATTAGTACCTTTGTACCACACCCACACACTTGTACACAGTGCACACGGTAGATCTGGCCACAGCAGGTCTTACCACAGTAGCTGTCACAGTATCAATCACACCTATAATTTGCCGTTTGAGGCATGGTTCTAATACATGGTTGAGCTATAAGTTAATTATGCTCTAGATGAAGGAAGTTACTAGCAGTTCTGCATAGTTTTTTTCATACCACACCCACACACCCCTAGTGCACACACAGTAGATTTGGCCACAGCAGGCCTTACCACAGTAGCCGTCACAGTAGCAATCACACCTATGCTGTACCATTTGAGGCATGGTTCTAATACATGGTTGAGCTGTAAGTCGATTATGGAGGATACACTGGCAGTTCTGCATAAGTTACTTCGTACCACAACCATACCCCTAGTGCACACAGAAGATCCGGCCACAGCGGGTCTTACCACAGTAGACATTACAGTAGCAATCACACATATAATGTGCCATTCAAAGCATGGTTATAATGCTGGTTTCATATCGGTGTGGAAAGAAAAAAAAGGGCTTGTAAGAAAAACCCCTTTGACCACACCAACACACCTGTACACAGTGAAAACATAAGATCAGGCCACAGCAGGTCTTACCACAGTAGCCATCACACTTATCATGTGCCATTTTAAGGCTTGTTTGTAATGCTGATTTCGTAACTGTGTGGAAAGAAGGGTGTGTATTAAAGATTACCCCTCCAACCATACCAGTACAGTGCACAATCTCACCAGAGCTGATATCATTGTAGTAGAAATCACACCTATCATGTGCCCTTTTAAGGCTTGTTTCTCCAGCTGTTTTCGTAACAGGGTGGAAGGGCGAAGAGAGGGTAGGGGTACAAGTCTCGCCTCCTTCTGACTAGACACCTCCTGCAGATGGTGCACACCATTTTGAACATAGTAGCCATCAATCGTACTACAGTGGAAACTCGGTATAACCAGGTGCTTGGGACCATCAAAATTACCTAGTTATAGAAGTAATCTCTTTATAGCAGTGATAACAAACAATAAGTTATAAAGAGCTGGGACCCGATTTGTTAACTCTTTATATCAGATATTTTGTTATATCAGATCTCTTTGAAACAAGTTTCCACTGTACTTGCCATTTGAGGCATAGTTCTTAGGAGGAAGAGGATGGGGGAGCCTTGCCTCCTCGTAACATGGCCACACACAGGTGCACACAGCAGATCACATCAAAGTATCCATCACTTATATCATGCCATATGAGGCATGCTTTAACAGGAAACAAAGCAAAATCATAAAGAAAGCTGCAAAATCATTTCATCACTTTGGACAAATCAATATTTATTTTGGCTTATTTATAATAGTACACCATACTAATAACTGTCTTTTACTGTACATGTATTATATACACAAATACACAATTGGATATTTCTACATATATATTATTACAAGGGGTGAAAATCATAACATCCCCCGCACAATTGATCACCCCGTAGTCAAGTAGAATACTTCAAAACAGCTACATGTATGCCCATGTTCTGATTTACCAATAAAGTAATGAATACAAGACTAATTAAACCAAAGTTAAATTTTCATTTTTCATTGTATTCAGCTTTGAAACTATTCAACATTATGTGAAGATTAATGACAAGAGTATTACTATGTAAATCAATTTGACAACTACATAACAACTATGTTATCTACTGTATTTGATACTCAGCTATGAGCAGGGGACAATGTTCAGAAATAGACCCCCTGTTACACTCAATTACAGAAATGCCCATTCATTTGTGATTTATTGCATGCAAGTCAATTTCCAAGTGATACAGTGGTGCATTCTAACAATTTGCTTTGAAATGATGCGAAGAAAAATCTGTAAATTATGTATTTTTCAAAGCAGACATGCATGCAGTATCATGTTGAATAGGAGTGCCTTTTTTATCCATCCAGGTTCTTTGTACTTTATTGTTTGGCAAAATACTTGGTACTTCAAAGTCACATATTATGGTGTTTTCAATTTCAGTCAACTGTGACGAAGAGCACGTCGACCAGAAGTAGTATTTCACAGCTATACACATCTGCTTATTGTAACATCACAAGTTGTTGATCACGTAACAATAAACATACGCGCAAAACTATGACGCACTACTTCCGGTTGACTGTGACTGTGACAAATGTAATCGAAACCACCATATTATTAAAAAAACTACTACAGTCAAACCTCGTTATAACGAGATCGTTGGGACCAGAGAAATTACCTCTTAATATTGAAACCTTGTTATATCAGGGCAGAAATACAATAAAATACAAAGCGATGGGACCAGGGAAATTACCTTGTTATAATGAGGGCTAGTTATATCCGTGCTCTTTATAACGAGGTCTGACTGTACAAGCATAGCATTTAATACTGTTATCAAATTTAAGTACTTCGTTAACATTTGCAATTAAATAAAGTGATAACAAATGGCTTGTTTAGAATTCATAGAACATTCAAAATTAGGCTATGTTTTTAATTTTATATAAAAAATGTGTTAGTGCAATTCATGTACTGTATTAGTTTGTGAACAAAGCAAGATATATTTATTCATAGTAAGCAATGTTTGGAGAGACAGAGAATAAGACCAGCTTTTTTTCTTCATGGGAAAGCGCCATTTACATATAAGAAACATGACTATCATAAATATTATTGATCATCATTATCATCATTATTATTATTTTTGCTGTATGTTTATGGATATTCTGTCAAAATGCATGTTATCAACCAAGACAATACAAGGAGAAGATGAAATTTCCTAAAATTGTGAGAAAATTGCACGATACTTTGGCTAATACTTTTGTACACAAGCATCTAACCAAAATCTTCTGAAACTAGAAAAATTCCTGAAGAATGGCATTACTCTTAATCATAATATCTAGCTCTGGTTGCCAGGAAATTATTATCATGCATATTATCTGCAACACATGTGGTGTATCAATGAAATTGTTCTTGAAACTGTTCCCTGCAACCAACCCCCGAATCATATAAGTTTATTCTACCAAAACAAGTAGATATTAAATGCATTTGATATGAAAATTGGGAATGTTAGGTGATTGTATTTCGAAGTTACACAAAATATATGGAGGAATGTTTTAAGAGTTGTGCAACACCCAAAGAATGTTGCAAAGGATATATAAAAACATGTATCTTTTCAGGTACATTGTAAATAAATGTCTTGCTTTTGTTTAGTATTTCAAGAGTGAATAAAGTTTCTCAAAAATGTAGTTGTGATGTATGAGTAAATGAAAATAAACCAAAGAAAACATTATGGTGATTTATTCCTCATCTTTTTAGATGGCTATAAATCCTTTTCTCTTTACTATGTAATTTTCAAAGGTATAGATCGGCAATGATCAGGATGATGAAATTGATGAGAAACAAACTGAAGTATTCACATATTGCTTTACATGCATAAAAATAAAAGTCTATGGAATTGGAGGAAATTTCAGACGGATGTTCCTTTTCTCTCTACTATGTCACTTTTAAAGGTATAAATGATCAGGATGATGAAATTGATGAGAAACAAACTGACGTATTCAAATATTGCTTTACACGCATAAAAATAAATGAATATGGAGTTGGAGGAAGTTTTAGATGGAGGTTCCTTTTCTCTTTACTGTGTCACTTTTAAAGGTATAGATAGGCAATGATCAGGATGAAGAAATTAATGTGAAACAAGCTGATGTATTCACATATTGCTTTACAGGCATACAAATAAATGTTTATGGAATTGGAGGAATTTTTTTTCTCTTTACTATGTTACTTTTAAGATCGGTAATGATCAGTATCAAGAAATTGATGTAAAACAAGCAGATGTATTCGCAAATTGCTAACATACATAAAATAAATGTATATGGCATTGGGCAATGATACTTGCACATATTATGACATATTCTACTTCTAGTTTGAATGTTGTGATGTCACAACACAAGGCCCCATTGGATCCTTCTACTCCACACGCCGCGAGGCAATGTGCTGACGAATAAAACTTATTCATGTTGTTATTTCTGTTTCACAATGAATAAGCCATTCAAACAATCTGTATCATGTGAAACTTACAAAGTAATTCGATATCTGAAGCACCATCTTTATCCAAAACTAATTTTTACCTTTAAAGAAAAAAAGTATCATCATTAATATGCAAGGATGTACAATTTAGGTTTTTTCTGAATCCAAGCAAATGACGTTTTATCTAGTTTTACTCACGTACATCTATTCTTAATATTGATAGTGATGTACATGTACGCTTTACAGTTATTACAATACATGATATTACCAAAGAACTGTAGCAACAATATGTACTGTATTGTTATCATATTTCCAGGAGAAATTTATTTCATGTGTTTATCCCTTTACAGGGATATTATTTCAAGATTAATTAAACTGAATTTATAAAACTATTAAAAATCGTAATTAGTAATTAGTACTGAACAGGGTAAAAATACTTTTTGCAAATAATTTTTTCTGAGGGCTCTTTTTTACCTTTTCCTCCTTAAAAATGGGGGCCATGTAATTTACTCTGCAGGAGGCTATTTTGTGGCTCAGATGGGCTCTATATGTTTAGAGGGTTAATCGCTCTTTGCCCCAATTATTCTAATACTGAATGAAAATTGTCTTCCCTATGAATTTTACATATTGTTATGTATTTGTGTTTTTGTCAAAGAAAAATATTTTTAATGTGGCTTTTTACAAAATTGGATGAGGCAATTTGTATGATGCTATGTGTGATATTTAATTGCTGATTATTTGACATAAATTAGGTGTTTATAATATGTTGCTGTAAATGAAATAAAATATATATTAGAATCCTCTAAAAACAAATGTGTTTCAACAGTTTTATCCTTATGTGTATTGTGAAAATTTAAAAACAAATTCTTTGTATTTACTAACAGTTTTCTTCATAAACCAACTGTCCTTCTGCCATGCAAACCTCTTTTATTGATAAAATTTGGCATTTTCTCAAATAACATTAAAATAAACATCTCCCTATGAACTGAAGTTGTTTGTCAAAAATTATGCCTTATTATGTCAGGAGAAAACTGATATTCTATGGCAATAAAGTACATAGAATATATAAAAATAATACAACAGTTTAAATTTCTGTTGTCTTTTCAGAGCAGTTATAAATATGTCTATCAGATATACATACATAAAACAAAAGCCTAATATCTAATAACTGCCTAATAATAATACACATATTTGATTATTTTCTGTGTTTATAACTTCTAAAGCACAGGGGAATGCAAATAGGGTGAATCAAACATCATTACCACAGACTTCTAAAACTTCAAAATATATATCAACATCAAAATAAAAGTTAATTCAATCAGATCATAGATATAAACAATAAGATTGTTTACATTATTGCATTGCACAATACATTCATAAACACGAGGCAAAAATGAGTGATAAACCATAAATTGAGCATGTTTTTCACTCGTAACCTGCACAAATAACTGGCTGAAAATAATCAATATATAATTGAAACAAACCCAAAATTAAAAGATATACAACATAATCTACCTGAATCTTCGAGACTTGAAAACCAACAAATTAATTTCATACATATTTCAATTCTCGCCACCGACAATAGACAATATACAACAATATCTCACAATATCATCAATATCGATATGTTTGAGTTGGAGAAGTGACTTTCAGTTTCGGAAGCTAATGCACATGCTACATTCATCATTTCGGATAACTGCTAATGTTTCTTCCTTCAAAATCATTTGAGGTATATGTACTTGGTGCAGCAGGAAATAAATATCCCATGGTGTAAAATTTGTTAATTGCAAGTAATATGTGAACTAAAGTGTAAACAAAACACGATTTCTCAATCTAAATCTTGGCAAAAATGAATGCACATGCATGAATGTCTGTATTAACCGGAAAAGGGTATCACAACTCACATGGATGGGTTTAGGAGAAAACTGCATAGTACCGTCTTTCATTCTTAGTTTTCTTTTACTGTTGGTGACGAGAATTGATTGATAAACTCCCTGAAACAGCTATAATAATGGCGACAATTTGTCCTAAATTCAAGTCATGTAGTAATAATGCCTCTGGCACCACCTTACGGTGGCGAAGGCGTAAAAATAGACATCAATTCACATCACAAGAACATCACAAAATAAATCAATACTCTAATAATTTTGACTTTTACCAATTCGTCAAACTTCAGCTTTGTATTGGCAAGATCAGTCATCATAAAAATCAACAAAACATTAGTTAACCCTTTGACTACTGGAACCGGGTGGTCCCTGTACAAAGTTTATGGGAATTATTGGATTCAGTAGTCAATTGGTTAACAACTTGTTAACTTAAATCAAATTGTTGTTCAAAGAAAATTGAAAAATATTAAAAGTGAAAATAAAAATACATCAGTATGAATTGGGAGTGATCATGTTACTAGTTGAGTAATGTCCACATATTTTTATTTGACTACATTATCATGCTTTAAATGAGTGACTTTCTTTGTTTATGTATCTCATGCAAAATCAGACAAATTGGAAGCTAAGATTAGTAACTATAATAGCTGAGCAATAATTAGCAGCTACGCCCACCTCGAAACCTGTGAGACAGAAAAATAACAACAAAACCATAAGGAGGAAAAGAGTTAGAAGAATGTTTGTAGAATCATTTACTTAATGAGAATTAGCCAATTTAATGTGTGCAATGATCTTTATGACATTCGAGGTCATGATCCATGTTTGGTGTGGATTAGTCGAACAGTCATCCGTATCAAAATATACCTTTTTTTGGCAGGCAAAGCTAAAAAAAATTGTGACACTGAATGAAAACTTGCGCTCTGAAACAGGCAGCATTTTGTATTGTATGAGATTAGAAGTTGAATTATTACACACTCTCAAAATAGCAAATGCATCTTAATTTTTTAAGTTTGCAACGATAATGAAATCATACATCTTAACAAAATTCATGATAACAACAAGGGATGCCAACCATTACGAAATAGGCATTAAGTGTATTTTCATATGTATTTCAGATGTATACCCAATAAGTAGAATCATCTAATCAAAAATGATAGCTTGATAGTGCAAATATAATTTGGGTTTCCTTTGAGAGTACTTTTTTTCTTAAAATTGTAACAAAGTCTGAGAAAAATCCTGAATGTGCTATTTAAAATTTAGTTGAGATTATACAGCTCCAATGCTGATATGTTGGTTAATTCAATTTCATTGTCACTGAATTCTAACAAAGCAACCAAATTAAAATTTGTCAGTTTTATGTCATTACCTTCACAATTAAGAGTCAAATTGAAAAATTGAACGTCATCTCCAGCGAAAAACAAAAATGAATGTCCACATATAAAAATTAACCTCCACAGAAATACATCTATTGGACGGAATATAAAGACAGAATTAGAAAGAGAAAGAAATCAACTTTAAACAATTTTGCTGATCACTTTGTTGTGCAACCTACATGTACTACCGGTATGTCAAATGCAGCCTTTGAAACTGAGACCAATTTCATAAAGCTGATCGTAGAGGTACGCAAGACTCTACGAATGACTGGTGACCTTTTATCAGGTATCGACACAGAAACAAGGACTAACTTGAGTGTAAGAAAGTAACTGTCCAACAATTGGAGAAAATTTATGAATCAATGATGTATTGAAACAAACAAGCTAAAAGCAGAAAAAAATACTGCAATTATAAAGTTGGAAACAAGTCACAGACTGCTCTTTATTTAAATTGAACATTTCACTACTTTCATCAAACTTGGGTAAAAGTATTCTCAAAATTGTTTGAATAACTTTCATAAGAAATACATCATACCTACTACACATGCATATTCCTCTGACGCCTCGTGAGGTGGGCAAAACTAAACACAACAATATATTTGAAGAGCTTTATTGATTTTGTTTTGCAACGTAGTGTCCTGAAAGATGACCTTGCACCTACGCATGGCTGTGCTGATTTCTGTTTTCTTAGGATGTTGTGTTTTGTCTGACTCTCCATTGTCACAAGACTCAAATGAACTGATAAAGGATCGTTAATTGATTGTCCACAATTTTGGCAATCTATCATGAATCATGTACAAATGCAATGAAGCAAACACAAATGTTGGCTCGTTCTTAAATTTGAAGAAAAAATCTTTTAAAAAATTCTGGCATCAGAAGTCTGGGAAGTTGGGTCACTTTTCATAACTTGGACAATACATATTTAGCCTCCAGTTAAATTCTCAATGAACTTTTGCATGTAATGTTGTTAATCTTAAAAGCAAAATTAATTGTGCATGGTTAGTTTTCACAAGTCAACTTCATTCACAGTAGTAAATGCAGAGATGCCAACCGGTCCGGAACACGCATAAAGGTGAATTTCAGTATGAATCTAAAGCTTTCATTACAAGTAAATAGCGGAGAGCATGGTTATATTGTTGTCTCACTTTTGTTTGGCTGTTGCGTTATTCGCATTTTAATTTTGACGTATCCAAATTCCCAGACGTTAGGCAACTCTGTACATGCATGTAGTGGCATTTATTGCAAAAGAAGGCAGAATGGACATGCAAGTGGGCTTTCACACTTTATTTATCAATGGGCATGTAACATAAAATTTACAACACAACTTACGATGAATATTAATCGTTATGGCAAAACATGTACTGCTGAGCAACGGCTGAGCAAATATGACAACAGTAACCATACCCCCAGCCGTTCACTTGTGATAAAAGTCTTAAATTTATATGATAATATACCTCACACATATTCCAGAACGTTTGGCATCCCTGTGGTGTTATTAGTGACTTTGCTGACATCAACTTAAACTAAACACTGTGAGCAGAAGGACCAGTACAAAGGACCAGAACAAAATAAACAAATTCATTCAAGCATTTACAATAGCTTCATCACAACAGAGAATCCCAGGTGCAACTTCTGTTTAGTCCATCTATTTTGAATGCTTGAATGGAGGTTGTTTACTTTGTCCCAGAAATTTGCTTCTTCTGCTCACAGCGCAGTGAAACCAAATTAAACCATAGCTCCAAAATTAGAATTAATTCTAATCCCGCCATAAACAAGCTTAGATCCCGTCTAACAAAAAAGACAATTAAAAAAGATTGTGAAGCTCCATTTGACATCAGTTGATGGTTTATATAAACTGACTTGAGAGCTCATAAAAAGAATAGGGATGTTTTTTTTTTACTCGTCTTGCAGGAATAAAAAATCAACACAATACAAACAACAAGCATTCTTTTAATGCAGAGGTTAGCTATAAATATGAAAGGTGGTGGGTCATACCATGGATTTCAATGAATTTGAACTTTAAAACACTGACAGATGGCATATTGGCAAATTATCTCTAAAGAATTATCTAAATGCTCTTGCAAAATGTATGGGTGTAAATATTGTCATAAAGTAATAGGCGACCTCGAAATCCATGCGTGATCGAAAATACAAATTCTAAGAGGTTCATGGCATGACACGCAACTTTTAATATTGAAGTTACCATTGTTAGTAGCATCTAATGAACACAAATAAAATGATGATGAAAATTAGTCATTTATTGCTTCAAAGCCCAAATTAATTAATATATTGACATAACCTTTGGTTTTTGAAGGGCAAGATTGTTCTCAAAACTAAGGCCTTTAGAAACCTGTATGCAGAGATGAAGATCAAATATGGGAAAGAAAAACATCAATTAGAGATCATTCTTAAGGGGGGGGGGGGAAGGGGGTAGATTCAACAAACTTCACTTGATAGAAAGCGAAATACATTTTATGCACAGCAAATCTCTTTCACAATTTGAATTTGGCAGATATGACCAATTGCCCCCCATAAACTTCATTGTGAAATATGAAGTTACAGAAAAAATATACAACAGCATATATCATCTGTATAAAAAGAGTTTACAGACCAAACCATACAAAAATAAATTTTTAGTGCTCACTGAAGTAATAAATATTTTATCTAAATTATTTTAAATCAGTACCGATCAAGTGTAGTCTCAATGACAGATCTACAACAGAATTCATAACAAAATAATATACAGAACAGAATAATCTCATATTTGATAGATTTTCAAACGTACATGCTAGACTTTTAAACTCTTAATACTAAAATAATATGACATGAAGACTCTTTAAATCAATATTGCAATCATCATTAATAATACTGGAGATATGTCACGAATATTCAGACTCTAGGGTATCTAAAATTCTGAAATTCTGGTATTTGGAAAACAACATCTGACATAAAGTTGAAAAATAAATCAAATTTCTATTCTCAGTTCTGACTGGAAATAAAAAAGGAGATATAGATGATTCTCAATAGTTCTAAAGAAGTAGGACACAAAATAATTTCCTAGTATTGCATCACACTTTGCTATGCATTTTAGTAGGATTGCAATAGAAAGTATATATTGTTTAGCAACTTTTTCAAATAGAACTGTACAGTAAAGTATTGAAAATATTTCCTCAATGTCTGAAATTGTTAATCAAATGTGAAAAGTAAACTTATTCCCTGTATGAGATAATTTCTGCTCCCAAAAGTATGTTTGAGGTGACATTATTCTTGTCAAAGTACAAAATGACTGTAGGATACTGTGTGCTTAAAAATGTATGGACAAATTTCAATAATATAGAGTAGTATGCATATGAAATAAATGTAAGAGGGTGGGTATACAGGTCGTACAATGGATAACTTTTCAAGATGCCATTTATCCTGTTAGTTCTTTTTTATAGCCATAAACTTTGTGAAGGGGCATCATGCTATCAACATGCGACAGATTAATCTAAAATGATTCATACTTGCTAGACCTCGACTTTGGTTCATCCATACCTTCTAAAAATGCCTCTAGAGCTGCGTTATCATCCATCCCATCTCCTCCTCCTCCTCCTCCGGCAGCTGAGGATGCCTTCTCCCCACCTCCATCTCGTTTCTTCTCTCGTTTCTCCCCCGTCGATGACTTCTTCTTGGTGCTTGAGCTGCTCTTCTTCTTTTTCTTGTGTTCCTCCCCGTCCGGATTTGACTCTCTTCGTGAGCGCCTCTCCTCTCGATCTTTATCTTTGTGCTTCTTGTGATTGTGTTTTCTGTGACTTCTTTCCTCATCATCCTAAAGTGTTGAACAGACAATATAATCTTAACAAGAAAATGCCAAAGAGTGAGGATTCTATTTCTTTGATGTGCAGACCAGTCTTTTTTCTTCATTTATTCCTCCTCATTGAATTTAATTGTATTCCACACACATACACTCTCTCTCTCCTCACTCTCTGGTTTTATTTTCAAGAAACTTGCCGTCTTATATGTGTACAAACACGCTAAATTGCTGCACTGGTCCAAAATTGAACTAGATGAATCCTCGACCGCGCACGTTCGAAATTTATGCCTCCGCCATCACGCAATCAGAAAGATACGTACGGCTTGTTCCATGCCATCAGAAATCAAAACCATTTTACAAATTTTGAGCACTACGACCTTTGACCCCATGAACCCAAAATCTCATCAGTTCTTCCTCACATACTTATACATAATTGAGCTACACACTGTAAGTTTGAAAGAAATTGGTTCAATTTTTCTGTTATAAGTTATAAAAATAATGAGCTATATCGGTTGATTTTGTGCAAGTTTTCTGTCCAGTGACCTTTGACCTTTGACCCACTGAACCCAAAATCTAATCAATTCATCCTCACATGCTAATATATACTTGAGCCAAGTTTGGTCAAAATCTGTACAGCAGTTCTGAACTTTATCATTATTATTATTATTTATTTGGCAAATTCAAAACAAGCAGTAACAAGCTATTTCGGGTGATTTTTTACAAGTTTTTTGGCCCTGTGACCTTTGACCTTTGACCCATTGAACAAAAACTCTAATAAGTTCACCCTCACATGCTTATACATACTTGAGCCAGGTTTGATCAACATCTGGACAGCAGTTCTTAACCTATTGCGGTAACAAGCTATTTTGGGTGATTTTTTACAAGTTTTTTGGCCCTGTGACCTTTGACCTTTGACCCACTGAACCTAAAATCTAATCAATTCATCCTCACATGCTTATACATACTTGAGCCAAGTTTGGTCAAAATCTGTGCAGCAGTTCTGAACTTATTGCGGTAACAAGCTATTTTTGGTGATTTTTTACAAGTCTTTTGGCCCTGTGACCTTTGACCTTTGACCCACTGAACCCAAAATCTAATCAATTCATCCTCACATGCTTATACATACTTGAGCGAAGTTTGGTCAAAATCTGTGCAGCAGTTCTAAACTTATCGCGGTAACAAGGTCCGGACGGACGCACACACGGACGCACGGACGGACGCACGGACGCACGGACAACCCGAAAACATAATGCCTCCGGCCCACCTTACGGTGGCGGAGGCATAAAAAAAAAACTGGACACTGAAATATTCGCTGATACAATCATTTTTATTGTTAAAATCTGTACCAGAAGTGTATGGAGATCCTACAACACAAGTGTTTTGTACAATTTTGTTTTAAGGATATTTCAAGTTCAGGCGCATATTTATTGTAGAATTGAATTGAATTGAATTGAACATTTATTTCCTTTTTTAAAAATATATTCAATGTGATATGTCTATAAAGAAAATAATCTGGTGTATATTATAATTTTGAACAGGAAAAACAGATGAGAGAATAAAACAAGATGGTGAAGGGAAATAGAATAAAACAAGTCAGAAGATATTAATGGTGAGGAAGAAGAGGAAGATGAAAAGAGGAAGAAGAGACAGTTAAAATGACATTCCCTTTGACATACAAACTCTTTACGAAACCCACCTCTTCTCTATCTTTACTTTTGTGTTTCTTCTTCTTCTTTGCTGAGCTGCTGGTGCTAGTACTGGTGTTGGTTTCACAATCACTGATATCCTCGTCTTGGACTACGGACACGAGGACGTCAAACTCATCACTGGCTCGTGATAGGCTTTCTATCAAATAAGGAATAGTATTATACAGAGTTGATTTACAATGTGGCACAATACAAATATTTATTTGAGCTATTATCGTTATCATCATAATCATTATGATTGTTATCATTATTTTCATCACCATTATCATAATCTTTTTGTAAAAATTATTGCCATCCTCATTAACTTTCATCATCATCACCATCCTCATCATCATCATCATCATCTTCGTCATCATCATCATCATCGTCGTCATCATCATCATCGTCATCATCATCACAGTCATCATCATCATCATCATCATCATCATCATCATCATTACCATCACCGTCATCACCGATATCATCATAATCTTCATCACCATCATAATCATGATCATCATCTCCACCATCACCATTACCCTCATCATCATCATCATCATCATCATCATCATCATTATCACCATCATGTCAAACGCTAAAGGAACTTACTTGAGACTGTTTGTTTGGCAGGTTTCGAAGTGACATTCTCAAGGAAGTTGAGATCTTCTAATTGGAGTGTGAGACCAAGAGATGTTGGAGATGATACTTCTTGACTTGGAGTGTCTGGTGCCTACAGATGAAATATAATAATAAAAATAGTAATAATAAAACATAAAATGTAAATAGTGTACGTACCCACTCTTCGGAGCCCTCAAGGAACTTTGCATTATTAATATCCTGGCTTTAGCCCGGTGTACAACTGCGCACATGGCATTCCAAGGAATAAACATTCCTGCTAGGTACCCATTCAGTATAGCACAATGAGGAAGATTTTTATGCCAAAGGAAATTAACACCATGGATGGGATTCAAACCTACAACCCTCTGGTTGTAAAGAGTCATAACCAATCTAGAAAGAAGCATTAGTTTTTATCATAGCCAAAGACACATTTTTGCACAAATGAAAAAACAGGTAAATCTTATTCAATACTTTGACCTTTCCATGAATCACAGACAAAAGGTAACAAAATGTATCATATTATCTGTTGTGTGCAGTTTAATTGCACTACTTCATAGTAAGGCTGCATTACAGTGCAGCCATACAGTCATGAGATCTCCTGCATTACACATACATTTGTGTAGCTTTATTGGAACAAATGCAGAGACCTTTATACGTTTAAGTATGCATTGGAAGAGGGTCATAGAATTGAATAATGTACATTGCAAGTTAATCAGTTGTCAGATGATCTATTAAAGGCATTGTTTAACATTGTTTTCATTTAAAAAATTCTCAACTGCCAGATCCTAGAGGTTATCTGAAAAGTTGATGGTGCATATAAACTAAACAGGGAAAATATTAGATTTTAAAATCAACGTTTAGTGCTTGAAACAAGCAAAAATCTATAATGTCGCCTCCATAGGCTTTGTACAGGAATTAATGCGTCATCCTGACGCTTTAATTCAATGTACATAGATATCTTGATAGTGCATGAATAACTTTCGTTATTTTTGGATCCTCTGTTGATTTTTCATCTATCTGAATATATCTAGATATGGTTTGAGAATTTTTTAAATTGTGCAACTGCAATGTGTGACAGTGTCTTTAAACATTGAAAAGTTGCAACATTTTGACTACCATTGCAATGAATGTTGAGTGTTATCACTTGATGGAACTCGCAGACTTAGAAATTGTAATGTTGCAATCTGTCAATGCTTGCACGTTATTAGATGATCCTCTATTGCATAGCTCTCTGAATCAGAAAACATGTGGTGCCCTCATTATTTTGCTTCTCAATTTTGGAAGGTTCACAAACGGTACATATGACATCAAACATTACTGGTTAGAGTTTTGAGTTAATTTCTTCATTTAAGATGGTTCTACTGAATGCTAAGAAGCATTTTATTTGGGACACAGACATTTGCTATAAAGATTCATCAAAAGGCTGAACCACGGTTCATCGTGGTGAAGAATAATTGAATAGAGTTAATCAGTTGTCTCAAGATGTGCAACCGTTAACAGTTGTCTCATGATGTGCAAACGTAGAACGTTTTACGTTTGCATATCGTGAGACAACTGATCAACTCTCTACAATTAGGCTGAACCATGTTTGCTCATCTGTAAAGGGGTGACAACATCGAAAATTTTAGTAGGCTTCTAATCAGGTTAGTATTAAAGTGCAGACTAGAAATAGATATTCCACGTACTGTACAGAGTGCATGATATAAAAATTGGAAGGTGTTATTGTTAGGTATCGCCTATGTGCAAATTTTCAATATAACTGCACTGGCTGCATCCCATTTTGCTTGTTCATTATGTGAACCTAGATGGGGTATTAAAAAGGTGAAGGAATACAGCAGCCTAACTCAAAAAAACTTTGTGAAATACATTACCTCTATGGCTTCTGTTCCCTCCTCTTCTTCGCTATCCTCTACAACAACGTTTGACGACCCTAAACCGCCAAAGCTATCAGTCCTCAAGGATGACGGCCTCACGGACGTCGGCCTTACGACCTCATCCTCTGATATGTCCTCACAGTCCTGTAAAACACTGATCCCATTTCCTTCATCTTCCGAGGATTCTATGTCCAGATGTGGCATAACATGAGATCCGTGCTCAGCCCCAGTTCTTGAGCTCGAGGTTATCACCTCATTGGTTTCCGGCAACGATGAGGACGAAGATGTCGAGAGCTTCGACCGTCTTTTCGTTTCAATGTTTGGGACAGCTGGAGAGGATGATGATGATGATGTCGAAACCTTGGGATGTCTTTTCGTTTCAATGTTCGGGACGGATGGCGAGGACAAGGTTGATGAATTCCTGTTCAGTTCTTGTAACGTTGGCAATTTCTTTTCAAAGCTCCATCCCATGTTCTGGCTCGACAACGTCGATCGCTTTGAGGACACTGGCGCATCGTCATCCGAATCGACGTCATCATCGTCCATTGCAACGACAGGCCTGCCATCATCATCGGAATCGCTCGCCATATCTTGGCTTGCTAGCCTAGGAGGCATCCTGGAGAAGGTATCGAAGGGCGAGTCGGGTCCCTCGGTGTCCGGTGAGACAGGGGTTACTCCCTGGACTGCTTCGGCGGCTTCGTCTTCGGAATCTAACTCCTCCTGGAAACCAGCTACCATTGGGTTGATTCCATCATCACTAAAAAACACAAGATAAATGTATATATTAAACATTAAACATTTCCTTTTATAATATTGACTTTCATACCAACAGAAGGAAGACACTTTACAATTCAGGTGCATTGGACATGTAAACCCTATTATATTCATAAACGTTTCACAATTAATTAGAAACTGTACAACAGTTTTGTGATGCAAGATTTTGCAAATCACCAACTGCCTGCAAACTTTTCCCCATATACTCCCTGAGCCTTGTTCAAATTTTCAAAGGTTTTTTTTTTGTACAAAAATTATGGTATTCAAATTCTTTTCACAGGGATAAAAATGTAATCATGTTACATTTATATTACTGTTATTCTTAATTGTTTCAGAATTTATGATTTTTTTAAAGCTTGTTTGGACTTGTGTTTTGACTTTTGCAATCATGAACATACAGTAACAACAAGCATAAAGCCAGAATTAGTTGAAATTCTAAAGAAATATGTAACAATAATAGTATACTGAATTTATAAAGCACATTTCACACACATGTGTGTCTCTATGTGCTGATTAAGAAAAAAGAAAAGGAAAAAGAAATAGTAATTCTGTAAATGTGCACAGTAAGGAACAAATATTAAAATGTGAACTCAAAATTGAGAGGCCATTTTTTAAATAAAAATGTTGTCTTTAAACTAAAATTTAAGCTCATGATGTACCTGTCTGAGTCAGGTGTTGGTGCTGGAGCTACAACAGGGGCTGGCGGCTCCGGTTTGGGTTTCGGCTTTGCTTTTCTTCCAAAGCTGAATATACTAGTCTTCTTGGGAGCTTCAGCCGCTGGTTTGGAGTCGGTCTCATCAAAGAATCCTTTATCTAGCCCCTCGTCAGGGACGAACTCGTCGACGTTGCTGATCTTACCCGGGGGCTGCGTCCGGGAGTGGTGAATCTCGGCTGGGGATTCTATAACTGGGGAAAAGATAGAGGTAAAGGATTTCAAATTAAAATATTGAGAATTTTGCACTAACACTATGCAAAATAAGTTACGGATCACTTTTTCACACTCAATGTTAACTCCTGTTGCTTAATCTCACTGAAAAAAGAATCACGAGTAATTCATACAGTCGCACAGCATTATGAAACACAACCCTAGAATAATAAGTGTTGGCATGTATTATTGTCATAATAGGCCACTAGTGACAATTCAAAACAATTTTTTTGTATCATTACAAGTATATCGTTTACCAGCGCTAGTCAATAACCTTTCAAAGAAAGAAATGAAAAAAACTAGATGAATCCTCGACCGCGCACGGTCAAAATTTATGCCTCCGCCATCACGCAATCAGAAAGGTACATGTATGTACGGCCTGTTCCATGCCATCAGAAATCAAATACATTTTACAAATTTTGGGCACTGCCACCTTTGACCTCATGAACCCAAAATCTCATCAGTTCTTCCTCAC
>BQKZ01001105.1:56779-69594 GCA_036244855.1 Temnopleurus reevesii
GGGGGGGGGGGGGGGGGGGGGGAGGACTAGCTATACAGATTTGATTGGGCTTCTATTCATTTTATTCTGTGTTCACATTGTTGACTCGTTCGTGAAGCAATTAATACCCATTTTGAAGCTTGTGATGTCAGTAGTGACATATATCAGGCATTCTCAATATTGAGCAAAACACTCACATTTTACATGTTGTACTTATCACACCATTGTCTGTACCCCAAAATGCACAGCGCCACCATTAAAGGGGAACTTCACTCAGACAATGATGAGCACTCAGTGGATGAAAACAAAAATACAATGGTCAATCTGTGAAAATTTGAGCAAAATCTGACAATCGATTCAAAAGCTATGAATTTTCAAAGTTTTGATTTGCACCCCTCATGGGCTCCTAAGATTGGCAACGACAGCCACAAAATGACTGCCAACATGGAGAACTCTCCATTCACTTTGTACACAGAATTTCACATTTTCTTCTTTTTCTAGTGAAGTAGACAAAATTTGAACTTTTCTCTTCAAGTAAGATATGGACATTTTGATTCTGCATGCATTTCGGAATGAATTTTGCTGATTTATTGTCTACTTTTCTGGAAAAAGAAGAAAATGTTAAATTCTGTGTACAAAGTGAATGGAGAGTTCTCCATGTTGGCAGCCATTTTGTGCCTATACGTTGCCAATTTAAGGACCCCATGAGGGGTTTAAATCAAAACTTTGGAAATTCATAGCTTTTGAATGGATTGTTGGATTTTGCTCAAATTTTCACAGTTTGATCATTGTATTTTTCTTCATCCATTGGGAGTGCATCAATGTCTGGGTGAAGTTCCCCTTTAACAAACTATCACCTATGCATTTATAGTTGTGTACTACATGTACATTCAAGATGAACATATATGCAATGTGAAATCTTCAGAGTTCACCTGTGATCACTTTTTTTTCCTTGTACAGTCTTTTGGGGGAACTTCCCTAACAACTACCTTTTCATTGGCCATTACAGATTATTACTTTAAACAGTGGAACAACAAAATCATAAAAATTACCTAGTGTATAGTTCAACTACTTTAAGTGTCTTTATATGAAAATAAACAAGGTTAACTAAATAAAGGTTCAACATATAAACATTAAATAACTTTATACATGGGGTGTTGCAAGAAAGATGCTAACAATTGCAAATTGCAGTTGATTGGCTTACACCAATCAAAATCAATGCTTCATGTGCATCTTGTCACAGGTGCAGACAATGCGTGAATGAAAACTATGCAGGTTTTAATTTGCAACTGATGATTTGCAATCATTGACAATTTTCTAGCAACACCCCATTACAAAATCAACGCTTTATGTGCATATTGTCACAGGAGCAGACAGTGCGTGAATAAAAACTATGCATGTTTTAATTTGCAACTGATGATTTGCAATCATTGACAATTTTCTAGTAACACCCTATTACTCTAGCAACACCCTATTACAAAATCAATGTGCATCTTGTCACAGGAGCAGACAGTGCATGAATGAAAACTTTGCATGTTTCAATTTGCGACTGATTTGAAGTCAATTTGCAATCACTGATAACTTTCCAGCAACACCCTGTTAATGTAATCTTTTCGTAGGTCAATGCAGTTATATCATTAACAAAGCTTACGTTCAACTTGTCTTGGGGTCAAACGGACTCTTGGTGATACAATCATTCCAAGAGCAGAAGCATGCCAATAAAAAAGTTCAAATAGTCTTGGAATCACTCAAAATCTGATTGATAAAATCATTTCAAAGGCACAAATATGCCAATAAAATAATTTCATGGGCAAAAACAGGCCTATAAAAATACTCAATTTAGAAATCACTATCAGTGACCGAGAGATAATTAAAGGTTATATTCATAGTTACTGGTACCGGTATATCTGTACATATACTGTAAAGCTTCTGTCAAGTAAATCAATTTTACGTGAACTCGACCTTTTGCAGCAAGAATGAGTTATTCTACAGGGCAACCTTATCTGGAAATTGAGAAAATGAGATGATCTCCGTTTAAAGGATGGTGGTCATATCAGAATTTTGTGGTATATTGTTTGTCTGTTTCATTCCATTTGTATTTTTCAATGTGTTGCTATTAATGAATGGTCAAATAAATTATGAAATCTGAAAAATTATTTTTCTGAGTTCTGATATATTTGCTCAGTTGTCAAGTTCTCCTCTTGATGCAACATATTTTCCTCATAAAAAAATCCAATTGGCCATAACAAGTGACAGCATACATTTTCACAGTTAAACTCATCTAGATTATTTTGTTCTCAACAGGGCAACATTGGCTTCTGACTAGGTAGATTTATTGAATTTATTTATTGAAGCGTAGCTCCACTTATATCTATCAATTGGAATGTTGGTATTACTCAAATTGAAACTTCCAAAAGCATCAATATTCTTCGTGGTCTAATGGTAAGACACCTATCGAGTCATCAGGAGGTCATGGGTTTGATTAATACCTAACTATACTTCTGATCTTTTTTTTTTAAAGCATCTCATAGACACATTGAGAATTTTTAGCAAAATTGGACAAGCCGATCGAAAGTTATAAATTTTCAAGCATATGACAATCCCTGCCACTGATGAGAGTCAATAAGATAGGCAACATTGATAGAATCTGCGACATGATATCGGACAACTCCTCTTACACTCCATATTAATCTTAAATTATGTATATTACATCATATTGTTATACTGTATTGATTTGTATTTTGTTGGAAATGAAATAAATAAAATAAGATGAAATGAAAAAGAAATGTATAAACAAATCTAAATTAAAAAAAAAAAGAAGTAATGGTTATCACTTCTTCTCCTTTTTTTTTTCCTCTTTTTATCTTCTCACCTATCAAGTTCTCTGATGAAAAATTCAATCTCTTCTTGATACACAACCTGTTCGTCGTAAGAATCCTTGAAGTTGGCCATGACTAGTACAACTTTATAAGTTTATCTTGATTTGTTTTTAATAGGCCACAGTCCGTCCCTTCCTGACTAGTTGATGCATATCTAAAGGGGAACCCACCCCTGGAATTATCATGCTCTCATTGAATGAAGAAAAATCAGATGAACAAACTCTGAGAATTTCAGCCAAATTGGACAATCTGATCAAAAGTTATGAATTTTCAAGGATATGGCGATCCCTGCCACTGATGAGAGTCAATGAGATCGGCAACATTGATAGAATCTGTGATGTGATGTTGGACAACTCCTCATACACTGTGTATGATTTTATTTTTATTTTTATAAAAGCGAAAAAATGGGATTATTTCTTATCTCTACTCACCTATCAAGTTCTTTGATGAAGAATTCGATCTCCTCTCGATACACAACCTGCTCGTCGTAAGAATCCTTGAAGTTGGCCATGACTAGTACTGGTATATGTGTAGGAACCTTAGGTAGTTCAATTTGAACATACTTCCACGTCCTGTAGATGCATAAGACATCAAAACTAATCATTATGGATACTTAAATTGGCAACATCTTGTAACTTCCTCTGAACTAAATGGTATGAAAAATGAATTTAGAGTCAACATTCTCGAAAGGCAAGAATGACAAAAGTGCACACAGAATAATTATTTTTCATCTTCCTTGGGGTTTCCAATTTCACCTCTTGGTATGATTTTCAGCATTCAGTCTGCTCTAAATCATCAAAGAATCCTTAAAATTGGCCATGACTAGTACTGGTATATGAGTGAGAACCTTAGGTACACTTAGTTCGATTTAAACATAATTCCACGTCCTATAGAGGCATTAAAAAATCAAAACTAATTGTCATTGGATACTTTATTGGCAACATGTAGTAACTTCCACTTAACTAAATGGCATGACAAATTAATTTAGATTTACCATTCTCCATAAACGATTTTGTAAAAAAAATTCGCAACAAAAACGACAATGTGTTAATAGAAACAGTTATCACTTATCTTCCTTGGTGTTGCCAATTTAACTGTTGTTATGATTTTCAGCATTCAACGTACAGTACAAAAACCAATTTTTGGGGCTTGAAAAAAACATGAACTTACCATTGTTTTGATATATCAAGCATCATAACCACTCCATTCGTCCCTTTGTAGACATCAAGAAATGACGCATCGAGGCAAGGATTGCCTGGTTCTTCTTCTTCTGGCTCTTTGTTGTCTATTTTCAGAGTGCTTCTCTCTCGTTTACGGGGCTTCCCCTTGTCCACTACGTCCCATACTTCCACTTTGACGACATCATCGGTAGCTGTGGAGTTGCAAATTATAAGAAACCATCAATTAAATAGGTTACAAGAACGTTTGTAAGAACTTTACCATCAAATAGTTGGTGGCAAGATTGATTTTGGTTCACTTAAAAGGTTGATCTACATGTATGGCATGTTAATGCCTTTGATTCTTATATGACCCATTCCAGATGAGTGATCACATTTTGTGTTTTGATTCTTAAATTGGCGACTCTTAACCTTTTCACACAATTACGGTAACTTTATGATATGCTGCAGAGATAGGGAAGAAAATTGAGCTACTGCCAATTTAGAGAATAAAAGAAAAGTGATCAAACAATATTCCGAAATGGGTTAGATTGTTATCATTCTGAGCAAGGCAAGGATTGATGGGATGTTCTTCTTCTTCTGGTTCTTTGTTGTCCATTTTCAGAGTGCTTCTCTCTCCTTTACGGGGCTTCCCCTTGTCTACCACGTCCCATACTTCCACTTTAACGACATCATCGGTAGCTGTAGAGAAATCATCAATTATACAGATCAAAAGGATGCTCACAAGAACTTAACCACAAAATACGCTGCAGAAATAGGGGGAAAATTGAGCTGTTGCCAATTTAGAGAGTAAAAGAAAAGCGATCAAACAATATTTCTGAAAGGGATATATTGTTATCATTCTGAGGAAGGCAAGGATTATCTGGTTCCTCTTCTTCCGGTTCTTTGTTGTCTATTTTCAGAGTGCTTCTCTCTCGTTTATGGGGCTTCCCCTTATCTACCACATCCCATACTTCCACTTTGACGACATCATCAGTAGCTGTAGAGTTGCAAATTATAATAATCATTTACAAAACAGGTCATAAGGACGCTTGCAAGAACTTTACCACCAAATATCTAGTGTCACATTTTTTGTTTGACTCTTAAATTGGCAACTCTTAAACTTTTTACACATTTTGGACAAGAGTCAGTTTGGTAGCATTATATTTCATTGATACGCTGCAGAAATAGAGGAGAAAATTGGGCTGTTGCCAATTTAGAGAATAAGAAGAAAGTGATCAAAGAATAATTCATTAAGGGATAGATTATTATCATTCTGAGCAAGGTTAGGATTGATGGGATGTCTTTCTGGTTCTTTGTTATCTATCTTCAGAGTGCTTCTCTCTCGTTTACGGGGCTTCCCCTTATCCACTACGTCCCATACTTCCACTTTGACGACATCATCGGTAGCTGTGGTGTTGCAAATTATAAGAAACCATCAATTAAATAGGTTACAAGAACGTTTGTAAGAACTTTACCATCAAATAGTTGGTGGCAAGATTGATTTTGGTTCACTTAAAAGGTTGATCTACATGTATGGCATGTTAATGCCTTTGATTCTTATATGACCCATTCCAGATGAGTGATCACATTTTGTGTTTTGATTCTTAAATTGGCGACTCTTAACCTTTTCACACAATTACGGTAACTTTATGATATGCTGCAGAGATAGGGAAGAAAATTGAGCTACTGCCAATTTAGAGAATAAAAGAAAAGTGATCAAACAATATTCCGAAATGGGTTAGATTGTTATCATTCTGAGCAAGGCAAGGATTGATGGGATGTTCTTCTTCTTCTGGTTCTTTGTTGTCCATTTTCAGAGTGCTTCTCTCTCCTTTACGGGGCTTCCCTTGTCAACAACTTCCCATACTTCCACTTTAATGACATCATCGGTAGCTGTGGAGTTGCAAATTATAAGAAACCATCAATTAAATAGGTTACAAGAACGTTTGTAAGAAATTTACCATCAAATAGTTGGTGGCAAGATTAATTTAGGTTCACTTAAAAGGTTGATCTACATGTATGGCATGTTAATGCCTTCTTTTTTTAATGACCCATTCCAGATGAGTGATCACATTTTGTGTTTTGATTCTTAAATTGGCGACTCTTAAACTTTTCATACATTTTTGGTAATAGAGATTCTAAAACCTTGTATTGCATTGATCATAATGCTGCAGAAATAGGGTAGAAATGACTGTTGCAAATTTGTAAAAAAAAACAGGTGATCAAACAATATTTCTAAATGGGTTAGATTTGTATCATTATGAACAAGGCAAGGATTATCTGGTTCCTCTTCTTCCGGTTCTTTGTTGTCTATTTTCAGAGTGCTTCTCTGTCGTTCACAGGGCTTTCCCTTATCCCCTACGTCCCATACTTCCACTTTGACGACATCATCGGTAGCTGTGGAGTTGCAAATTATAATAAATCATCAACTTACCAGGTCAAAAGGATGCTCGAGAAATTTTACCACCAAATATCTAGTGGCAAAATTGACTTTGGTTCACTTTAAAGGCCGGTCTATTCCAAGTTTATACCTTTTCTTATTTGACCCATTCAGCAAAAGTGATCACATTTTGTGTTTGATTGGCAACTTTTAATCTTTTCACACATTTTTGGCAATGGAGAGTCATTTTGCTAACTTTACATTTCATTGAACAATATGCTGCAGAAATAGGGATAATAATGACTGTTGCCAATTTGGAAAAGAAAAATGATCAAACAATATTTCTCCATGGGACAGATTACATACATTCATAGCAGAGCAAGGATTGTGTGGATTTTTTTTCTGGCTCCCCGCTCTGTACAAGATGCTTTGAGCTGATCATCACATGTCAACTAATTATATACATTAAGTAATTAAGAATTACCTTTTCTGAAAAAAGGGCAGCAAGATAGTAAACACTCATAAGTACAAGGACATAATTATCTTTGTAGATCCACTGTATACTAGCGATTTGTATCTCGGCAGTTGGGAGGTAGCCTTCTTTGAACTTTTCTCCTAGATGCTGATGAAACAATATGGTCTTGCCTGTGTATAATCTTACTGTTATTGTTTTAACATTTATATCAACGGGAAAAGCAGGATTTTTTTTAATTACCTTTGTAGTTCCACTGTATACTCGCCACTTGTATCTCGGCAGTTGGTAAATAGCCTTCTTTGAACTTTTCACCTTGAAGTCTGTGAAAGAGTGTGGTTTTTCCTGTATTTCTGTCCCCTTTGATTATAACTCTCACTGTAAAAGAAATAGTGAAAAATTATGAAAAAAAAAAGAATTTTAATGATTGTTAATAGTATAATATGTTATAAAAAAGACACAAGTTCATCCAAGTTAAAGCAGAGTTCAGAGGGCTAAATCTCTCAAAGCCCACCTCTTTAAAGCCCAAGTATAGTTTGGGTAAAAGCGAATATTTTTATCGCCAAATTTTGTCTTCAAATCTACTTAAAAAGAAACATGATATCATGAACATGTTGTACAAAAGATTGTACGAAAAATTAACAAGTTTTGGAAAAGTTATAACCTAAAGTGTGGAAAATATTTTAGCGTCGTAGCCCCCGACGCGAATTCAATATTTTCTTTCTTGATAAAGGACAGCTTCTCATGAACAGAATTGGATAAAAATTTCAGAATTTATTCTTTACGTATTCCTTTTTAGCATGCTTTAATAAAATCTTGGAAATAATTTTCTATATATGCCCGATAAGAAGCAAAATATTGTTATAACCAAGAGAGGGCGCTAAATACGATTTAACGGTCAAATTCAAATTTTCAAAAGAATTCGCTCGTAGAAAAATATGCTATGATCTTGAATTGTGTATAGAAACTATATGTCATGATATATCCCCAAAATTCACATTTCTTTAATCTTTACCAAAACTATACATGGGCTTTAAGGAGTTTTTTAGTATAATTTGTGTAGTTTATAATTGGAGGCACCCTCTAAATATTTTTATTATGTTCATTTTCACATAAAAAACCCAAATCCATGCCCCCTTTTTAACCAGGCAAATATCGTCCAATAATGACATAATTGTAATTAAAAAACTGCATTTTTTTATTTACATTATTTTGGGCTATC
The DNA here is from genome assembly GCA_036244855.1 of Temnopleurus reevesii. Classification (NCBI taxonomy): domain Eukaryota; kingdom Metazoa; phylum Echinodermata; class Echinoidea; order Temnopleuroida; family Temnopleuridae; genus Temnopleurus; species Temnopleurus reevesii. Next base: position 64,872 of record BQKZ01001105.1, read on the forward strand.
AATTTTGATTGGCTACTAGTCAATCTATTGAACAAGATGCGCATGCAACAACAATCTTGATAGGTTGTTTTCTTATTAAAGCGATTAATCGCAAACCTTAAATGTTACAGGGCCCAGAACCGATCTTCATGTTGAAGTGATATAGTTGGTACCTTTGTCCCTAGGACATTGAATGAAAAAGTTGTAACTCACTGTTGTATTGCACCCCTCTGGCAAACTTTCTCTGCAGGTTGACCCCCATGGCTTGCATCCCAGATGGGATGTTGGGTCTCGTCTCCCCCTGCTCATTGGTAACAAACTTCTTCAGGGCCGATAACATCTTGATTCCTTTCCTATCAGCACATTGAAGATACCTTGCGTTCACTCAACCTGAAATGGTAAAAAGGCAGGATAAAATAAGAGTAAATACATGTACAGGCAATTCTTCCTAAATCGAGCTTACAATGTATCTAAATCCAATAATTGCCTATAAAGTCAATGTAACTTTGTTTTAAGAAAGCATGTAAAACATACATTATTTACCTCAAAAATTGTTAAATTTTGAACAGATTGGACTTAGCAGAGTTACCTGCATTTACCATTGAATGAAACCCAGTTGAAACACAAAATAAGGGTCAATGAATGACAGCCAAGAGTCAAGATTCATGACACAGAAAGGGCAAAAATATCTTGATTGATTTTTTGTAATCCTTAAAGCTCAAACTGTTTTGGTAAAGATGAAGAAATGTGAATTTTGGGGATATTTATCACGACATGTAATTCTTATACACATTTTTAGACCATAGCATATTTTCTTACGAACTGATTCTTTTGAAAATTTGAATTTGACCGTTAAATCATATTTAGCGCCCTCTCTTGGTTATAGCATTATTTTGCTCGTTATCGAGCATATACAAAGTTATTTCCAAGATTTGACAATAGAATGATATAGAGATATACACAACAATTAAATTCTTAAATTTTCATCCAATTCTGAGAATGGGAAGTTGTCCTTTATCAAGAAAGAAAAAATATTGAAATAGTGCGCATGGTGAAGCACCACGCTATAAAAATTTGCACATTTTAGGTTATAGCTTTTCCAAAAATCGTTCATTTTTCGCACAATCTTTTGTGTAATATGTTTATGATACTATATTTCATTTCATATAGATTTGAAGATAAAATCTGGTGATGAAAATATTTGTTTTTACCAAAACTGTACTTGGGCTTTAAAGACGAGTAGATATCGTGGAAAAATTATGTTTACTTGCTGTAGGCAGATACACACAAAAGAAAATCCTCTTATAACACGGAAATATGTCAAACAGGCATATCGCACGATGAATAGTGAGGTTACTTTGTTTTGTGTCTATCTAGCTATTTTGAAATCAGAAAGAACCTGTTTTTTTGTCCAAATTCCTTGTTCCTTCTGCTCACAGTGATTCCCTGACGGAAAGAATTTTGAATAAAATGCTAAACAAAGTGAATTGCAGACTTTTTTGTTATTGCAGAAACTGTGAGGGTCATGCAAAACAAGTACATGTATGAACACAATAGACCACTTAACAAGAAGTGGTTTGGGCCAGTTTGGGAAAAACATAGCTAGAGCAATTTTGGACGGTTTAGGTGAAAGGGTTCACAGCATATTGAAGATAACTTCATGTGCTGGTAAAGCAAGTGAAACGGTATAAACACAGGAAAGTTTTTTTTACAACCTGATATGTTGAGAAAGTCTATACGCAAGAGTGTTTGTTGAAAAGTATAATTACAATACAAATGTCTGGTCGAAATTTCCAATGAACTCTCTGGTGTTGTGACATTCTCAACATATTATTGGGTAGAGGAGGATGCCCATACGCTACCCATACCATAAAAAAGATCACGGCTACACTTTTCCTTTGCTTTGGTTCCCGGCAACATTTTAGCGCAAAAATCGGTGCTAATGCATTTTCGTATCCAGCCATGCACCAGCGTGTGCGGCCTGTGGAGAGAGTATGGAGATGCCTCAATCTTAAAACGTCCCTTCGTGTGTACACAGGCGGCAATGCAAGCTGGATACGAAAGTGCATTAGCGCCCAAAAATCTTGGGGATATGTTGTCATCATTTTTTGGCGATCATCGACTTCTCCGTAATAAACTTTCCACATGGAGCTAGCCTTGTAACGACGTACTTAATGCAGCATTTAATTACATAGATTCAAATTCTATTGGGATGTCCAAGGAAAAATAAAAAATTTACAAGTCTCTGCCCACCAATGTAGAAAGCTCCCTCACGTTAGCTCATCATTAAATTGATCAGCTGAACCCACCCATCCGATATCAAAACACATCAACACAACATCATCATGGAATCAGTCCAACTTCAACTTGATTCGTCTCTCGGCGAAGTCTGCTACTGTACCCTACTTGCATCATTTAGAAATGATTTAATTCAATTTCAGCAAAAATTTGAAGATGAAAGGTGTCTTATCATCATTCCTTAATACTTACACTCCTTTCCAAATTAATAAGGAGTATTAAAATGCTTGAAAATAATGAAAAATTTACCAGTTTGTTCACGAGATGCGGCGACTCAGCTCCGTGGGGCCTAGCTGGCGAAATTTCGCTGCATATCAAACTTTACACTTAATCCAATGAAAGTGTGTGCATTTGAACCAATAATTGTGCACCAGCGAAAATTTAAAAGAACTTTGACCTGCGAAAGCAAAACATCCATTCATTCACGTCAGCCCCACATGTGCATTTTCTGGCAGGGTTTCTTTTCAGAATGAGTTTTGACCGAGAAATAAGAGCTTTGGCCACAGGAGTCTGACTTTAGAGAGGATCAAGAACGGAAATTTTATTACAAGAATCTTTGTCCTGAAAATATTTTGTTTCCAGGTTTTTTGGATTTTTTTTCCTAATTTTTTTTTCACGACACTGGTCACTGGCTGACTGGCACTGCCACATCTGCACTGCACTGACTGCATGGGCCTGAGCCTGTGTGTTTGGGAACTTGAGAATAATTGAGAAAATTGGTTAACCTTAGCCTCAGGTTCATTTCACAATGAAGACCTAAGTTAAAGACAATGGAAATGGCACTTATGTGGGATAGAAGTAACTTGAAATTCAATTACTAAAAAAACATTGAAGAAGCCAAATTAATTGAAGTAGCCTTCGTTTTCGCCTTCGGCTTCGAGTTCAACTTCGTCAGCAAGTTCGTGAAGCTGACTTTTTATTTGTTGAAGTCAATTTGATTAAGTTAGACTTGTCAAACTTAAAGCCAAGCTTTGAATTAAGACTAATAGACCATACCGGTACTTAACAACAAAGAGAAAATCAAAATGGATGGAAGACGGACGGAGGACATTGATGAAGATGATCGAGTGATGATGGACATCGACGTGGAACTGGAAAAGGAGCTTGATCTTGACCTGCAGAGAAATTTTGAACTTGCAACAAAATTCATGAGCTCAGTGGCAGGAAGTTTGGCCAGTGAAAAACTCTTGTATTTCTATGCTCGATACAAGCAGGTGAATATTTTGTTAATGATATTGGGTGTCTAACGTTAGACAGAAAAATCCATCAATTTTGAGAAATTTGAGGAGTTTTTAAAACAGTTTCTGATGTTGAACTCCCGCAAGTCCAAATCGATGGTGATGGATTTTGCTGTCTACTGGGTTTCTAGACGGCTGGGGTTGGACAGGCGTCAGATGTTTTTTCTCAATCACTTTTGTGAAAGGATTGCACCGGAGATTGGTGGAGTAATGCATCTATTTGGCCTTTAAAGTTTAAATCAAACCACTTTCATTTGGATTGTAATTTATTTGGGATATTTTCTATTCTGATATGATGAAGTCTATCAGTATCTAGAGACTCTATATTGAAAATCCAAAATTTTACCGGACAGCATGGTAATACCGGATGGTATTGAAATCGCGCACCTAAAGAATAATGCGCGCATGTTGAAGCGCAGCGATTATGGCAAAAATGGAGTGTTTGGAGTGATAATGTGATCTATAAACATTTCAGTTTATTTTCATGAAATTCATGTCAATAGCTGAAATACTGTATAAGCACTAGTGTCAGGCACCTTATGCAGTTTTGCTCTTCCACAAGCCACAAGATCCAACATTTCAAGTTTATTTTCAGGTTATTATGTAGCCGAAATTCTTGGCTTTTAATTGATGTGCATAACTCGATAAAAGGCGCCCGTATATTCGCGCAGCAATCAGCGATCGCCAAGCGACATGGGGCGGGTGTAGCCGGTCCCAAGCCTTGTGATTTGAGCCTCCATAGGGATTGTGTTGAAGCGTACGTGCGCTTTAATGCGCGCACATTTAACTTTAGCGCGCCATAGACAAACTGCATGAGGCTTGGGTGCCGGTGACACCTACAGTGCCGGATAGTGGTGCCAATATATCAACAAAGTTATAATAATATGAAGTTTTATTAAAAGTTTATGGTAACTGGATTTAGTGGTATACGTAGTCTTAGGAGTTTTTTCTAGGCATGGGTGTAGGGTTCCACCAATGAAATATGGCTATGAAACATTAATTTGTTTGAAATTGGACACATGAAGTAGAACATGAATTCACCCAAGTATACTGAGTACCGTAAGAGGACCGGTTTCCGGCCATGGGCCGGTTTCAGGCCACCAAACATCATGCAGTTTGTCTATGGCGCGCACATGGCGCGCACTTAGGTTAAATGCGCGCCCAAATAAGCGCACGTACGCTTCAACACAATCCCTATGGAGGCTCAA
>BQKZ01001105.1:79780-90221 GCA_036244855.1 Temnopleurus reevesii
CCCGTAACATAAAGATTTGCGATTAATCGCTATTTGATTTTGCGATCAATTGCAAACTTTAGTACATGATTTGCCATAGACTTGCGATTGATATCAATTGCTATCAGATTAGCAATTAATTGCAAAACTTTATGTTACGGGGCCCTGGGAATCAACATTAAAGGGGAACTTCACCCAGGCATTTCAGTTCAGTTCAGTTTAGATTTCATTTCAATTATAAATCATAACACTTTGATGTGCTCTCAGTTGAGAAAAAATATAATGATGAAGCTGTGAAAACATGAGCAAAATCGGATAATCTATTCAAAATTATAACTCTTCAAAGATGATATTTCCACTCCTCATGGGCTTCTTAAATTGGCAACTTACAGGTACAAAATGGCTGCCAAAATTGACAACTCTCCATTCACATTTTCTTTTTTTTTCTAGAAAAGTAGACATAATTTTACCTATCTCTTTTAGTATAATATGGACATATTGATTCTGCATGCGCTTTGGGTTGAATCTTTTTATTTCTTGTATACTTTTCTTTATAAGAAATGAATTGTGATATTTTGTGTACCAAGTGAACGGAGAGTTCTACATGTTGGCAGCCATTTTGTGCCTGTAGGTTGCCAATTTCAGGAAGCCATGAAGGATGGAACTTTGACAATTCATAACTTTTGAATGGACTTTGCTGAAATTTTCACAGTTTGACCATCGTATTTTTGTCCATCCACCGAGAGCACATCAATGTCGGGGTGAAGTTCCCCTTTATTCCCATACATTTGGGTTCACTGACTCCTTGCCATCTCTGATGGTATTGTGACTTTTGTGTTCTGAAATGACAAGGAAATCTCTTACAACGCCTCCTCATGAACAGGGGCCAATTGCACGAAATAGTCTTGGCTATCCTCTTCATGCTAAGGCGTCTTAAGTTCTTGCGCCACCCTCTTAACATAGTCGTATCAACGCTAATGCCTATGTTACGAGGATGGCACAAAAAGTCAAGACGTCTTAATAGCAAGAAGACGATCGCTAAGACCATTTCGAGCAATCGGCCCCAGGATGGCAAAAAGTGATGTGTTGTTGGATTTGTTCTAGAATGTGAATACTGCATAGCGGAAAATTTTTGCGGGGGATTCATTTTCAAGCTTTTTGCGGTGAAATTGCTGACCGTGAATTTTAGACCCGCAAAATTAATCCTAAAAAATTTGTATGAAAATTTAACGTGTGCAGTACAGTTACTTCACACAATGCATTTGGAAGTGGCACGATAACGCTCTCAATGTTTCAATCACACGTATATTTGCGTTCCTAATCATAATTTTCAGGTTATTCTGTGATTTATATGGTCATTCTTTATAAGTTTTCTGCATTTAAGAGCATTCTTTTGTAGCAGTAATCACTTTCTTTTTCTTGAAAAATCTTTACTTAGTCAGGTCGAGAGATTATGCCTTTTTTCATTGATTGTATCCGTGAATTCAATACCCCACAAAAATGTTCATGGACTCACCAACCGTGAAAAATGAATACAGCGAAATTATCCTGCTATACAGTAACCAATCTTTGTCAGGACCATGTCAAGAAACCATATGTATTTCATTCTCCTTCACATACACTTTCAGGATATGAGCTGAGCAAACCATATGTAAGAGGAAAAAAAAAAGAAATATGCAACAAATTTTTTTCCTCGTGACATGTAGGAGAAAATGCGATGACTTCCTTCTATCTTCTTTTTTTAATTCTCAGAATTCCGACATAAAGTAATCTACAACCTTTTTTTTTTGCTTGTCAGAAAACATTTGAACCCAGCACCCTCTAGCTAGCGAGTGCCCTGCACTTCAATAAAAAACAGTTGTAATATTTTCATGTCTGTAATTTGAGTTAAATTTAGAATCTTGAATTTTCAAATTAAGAGATTAATTTCTCTCCTTTCCAAGACTTTCTATTCTGCTACAGGTTTAAAGGGAAACCAACCCCTGGCATTAGCTTTCTCTAATTGAGTGCATAAAAATCAAATGAACAAAGTGTGAAAATTTAAGCAAAATCGGACAACCCGTTCAAAAGTTATGAATTTTCAAAGGTACAGAGATATGACGATCCCTACCGCTCATGGGGATCCGTGCGATCGGCAAATTCGACGGAATCTGTGACGTCATGTCGGACAACTCCTCATTCACTCTCTATACAAAATTTCACATTTTCTCCTTTTTTTCGGAAAGTCAAGGAAATGCTAGTTTTCGCTTGGGGTATAACATGTCTGTATTGATTCTGCATGTATTTTGAGAAGCATAATGTTGCAACCTTGTTCTCATTTTTTACATTAATCCATTTTTTGAAATTCTATGTACAAAGTGAATGAGGAGTTGTCCGACATGACGCCACCGATTCAGTCGGTGTTGCCGATCGCACGGATCCCCATGAGCGGCAGTGATCGTCAAATCTCTGTAATTTTGAAAATTCATAACTTTTGAACGGGTTGTTCGATTTTGCTCAAATTTTCACAGTTTATTCATCTGATTTTTCTTCCTTGAATGAAAGCACGCTGATTCTAGGGGATGGTTCTCCTTTAAAGGAAAGGACATTGGATATTGACATTCTTAGCTCCCCCCCCCCATAAAAAATTGGTTTGGTTGTTCTCCAATGCAATTTAAAAAAATAAGTGTCGGTCGGTCAGTCGGAAAGAAGGGTTGTATTTTGTATTCAATTTTGGTTTCATATTTTGAGCAATATTCACACGATTCATGAAGAAAATAATAATAATATTCAGTTCTTTTATAGCGCATAACACATAGCCATAGCATGTCCCTATGCGCTTACACAGCAGAAAAAGACTAAAGGCCACCGCACACTACACGACTTTTAGTCTTAAGACCTTAAGACCGGGGTTATGACGTCACTTTTTAACTGGTCGGAGGCAAAGCATCCGACCTTAAGACCGAAGTCTTAAGGTTTTAGCATGTTGAATCTTTTTAAGGTCTCATGCGACCTCTCCTAGCTCAGCAGCCCCATCGCACAAGCACAGCCTCCCACTAGACACACAACAGCATCACTCGAAAATTGCTCATTAAAACATTGATGTTTTGTTATTTTATAATAAATCCATTATGATTAGCTGAAAATCATGAATGTAATTTCTTAATTTTCAATGACACTGTCAAATATGACAAATTTAGAAGGAAAATTCAAGATTTAACGTTAAAATTCCGACTTCTCGCGCTGCGTGTTGCGATGGGAAACGAGCGCGTAACTTTTGAGCTATCGATTATTAATGTTAAGATATCGGTATCGGCTCTTCGGTCTTAAGGTCTTTGGTCGCGTAGTGTGCGATGCCAGGTGGTAAAGTCTGATCGCAAGGTCTTAAGGTCTTAAGACTAAAAATCGTGTAGTGTGCGGTGGCCTTAAGGGGCTGTTGTTCAAAAGTTACAATTGATCGCAAGTTGCTGTTGATCGAAATACGCCAATCAAAATCATTGTTTCATGCGCAAAGTTGCAGTTGATTTGCAGTTGATTTTGAGCAACACCCCATTAGAAGGGAGAGAAAAGCCAAAGGCTTGCTGAAAATGACTTTGCATGTTTATAATTTTCCAGTGATTTTTTTTTTCAATTTCAGATAGTTAGATTGGTGGAGTGCCACCAAACATTTTTTTTAAAAGGAGAGTCTACCCCAAAAAATAATATTTCTTCACGGGAGCAGAAAAATTAGATAAACAGAACAAAAAAAGTTTGAGAAAAATTGGACAACTATATATATGACATTATTAGGACAAAAGGAATCGTCATAGGTCCTATTGTCTTTTTCTTCGTTTCTTTAGTATGAATTTTGGGGGTACGATTAAGGTGGTTTATTTTAGTCCATGGTCTAAACCTGGTTCAAAACCTTAGCGTGAGAAAATTTATGTGTAAATGTGCTTATAAGGAGAGTCTACCCAAAAGTAATGTTTCTACAACTGGAGCAGAAAAATTAGATGAACAGAACAGAACAGATTTGAGAAAAATTGGACAACTAATAAGAAAGTTATGAATGTTTATATATATATATATCCAAATTGGCAACTGATAACGTCATAGGTGCACAACTGACCATTTATTACATTCATATCAATGTCATGAAATGGTAAGTTGTGCACCCATGATGTCATCCAATTGGCAACATCTCTGGAAATTTCAACTGATTTGCCCATTTTTTCAAATCTTAATAAATTTATAACTATTATATTATTTGTCCGATTTTCTTCAAACTTGTTTTGTTTTACTCACCAATTTTTTCTGCTTCTGTTGAAAAATTATTATTATTGGGTAGACTCTTCTTTAAAGCCTCATCTTTTATTTGACATTTAGTATTAGTTTTTAAAAAGCTCAATTTACTCACGATTTATCAAATGAATAAGTATTGTATATCATTAATGGTTTTTAAACATAAACAAAATAAATTGCCATGTAATCTTGCCTCAGTTATTAAATGTAAGACATTAGTACATAATTATAACACTAGAAACCCTGACAACTATTATATTGAAGTTTGTAAGAACACATCCTCCTCCTTCTCATTTAAATATAAAGGTCCAAATATATGGAACTCTCTTCCACCGGATATAAAACAGGCATTATCTTTAAATTCTTTTAAATCCCAACTCAAACAATATTTTTTAGCTCATTTTGATTAATTAACATCCCTTTCATAATTTACATATTGATTTTTCAGTACAAGTTTTAATATTGAGAATAGCTGGGGCTGCCCCGACAGAGCCACTTTGGTTTTTATAGCAGTTCCCATTTCATTTTCGTTATTAATGTTATTTACGTACTGCATATGTTGTCCCCCTATCTTTCATTCTACTTTTTCCTCTTCAATTTACTGTCTTGTTGATTGTTTATATGTATTTTATTGTACTTATTTTCTTTATGTGTTGTATTTTAACAAAATTGAATAAACGTATTTGAATTGATGTACTAGTTGTACTCAGGTCTAGAAATAGAAATGAAGTTTTGTAACTCGAGAACAATTTTTTAAAAGATTATAGGCTTTTCAACAATTTGCTGATTGGACAGGAGAACAAAGGGCAAGATTGACGTCCGCAAGCTCCAAGTCTTTGACCCAATTATGAGCTAATACTTGAAGGGGAACCCACCCCAGAATTATCACGTTCTCATTCAATGAAAATCAGGGGCCTGAGTTGCACTGACGTTTAACTCCCTGTGCAATCCTCGTAATTCTTTATACATATCCAGGTTTGTGTCTGTGTTAAAGCATAGACATATGTCTATGGTTGAAGGTCGAAAACTACATTTGCACACATTACGGTTATGCTTACAACCTGTTGTGTATCTCGAATATGCCAAAATAATATCCGTCATCTACGGAGGATTTTCTCCCATTATCGGAAAAACGAATGCTATTGCCCAGAGCCCTGGAGCACAATTTCGGAAAAGGAGTTAAATGTCAATCAACCATTATCTAACCCTGTCCAATTATTCAGTCAGCTTGAAAACTAATCAGACAATTTTATGAGCAAAATATCTATAAAGACCGACGCGAATTGTTTTGGTTGTTACGTAATTGTGGTCTGGCCCGCTGAGATCTATGATATCTAGAGGGAAAATTCCCTAAGAATGATTAGTCTCAATAAGTAGTCCATGTTTATGTGTTTTAGAATGCCTCCATATGTCTATGCATACGTTTAGGTGGATTGGATAACATAATTACTCCTTGCGAGACTAGGATACGGGGATTAATTCAAATCCGAAGCTTTCATTTCAAGCTTCGGTCGAACTCGTATCCGAGCCTTGAGCGGGCTAGGTCTAGAGTGAGGTTTGTATACGAGTCAATATAAATTCCTTTATATTACGTAATCCCAGTAGATCTCACTTTATGTCACCTTTAACTCTTAATACATATCCAGGTTTGTGTCTGTGTTAAGACAGTGGCCCATGAATTGAGGTAGGACGTCTTTGTAGCAAGAAGAGGATAGTTATGACCATTCCCTGAAATTAGCCCCTCATGAAAACTGAAAAATTTAGCAAAATTGGACAATCCGTTAAAAATCATGAAAGTTCAAAACCTCGCTGATATCACGATCCCTGTTGCTGATGGGGTTCCTAACAGTCTTTAACTTTGGCAGAATCTGTGACATAAATTATAACTAGATCCCCATTCACTTTGTGCATGAAATTTTTAAAATTGGATAAAAGGCATATTTATAATACAAGGATTCAACATGATTCTTCTCGAAATACATGCAGAATTGATAAAGGCTCAAGCGAAAAACTTAGTTTTCGATGACTTTTCTGGAGAAAAATAGAAAATGTCAAATTTTGAAAACAGAGTGAATGAGGAGCTGTCCGACATGACATCATACATCCTGTCAATGTTGCTGATTGCACTGATCCCCATCAGCAGATTGTTATATTCACTTAGGGGGTGTTGCTCAAAATCAACTGCAACTTTGCACATTATAACGCGCATTTTCATTCGCACACGGTATGCACATTTAACAAGACGCGTACGAAACAATGATTTTGATTGGCGCGTTCCGATCACCTGCAACTTTTGAACAACGCCCTCTTAGACGAAAAAATTCACAACCTTCAACAGATTATCCGATTTTGCTCAAATTTTCATTTTTTTCATCTGATTTTTCTTCATTCAATGTGAACGATATAATTCCATGGGTTGGATTCCCCTTTAATCGTTTTTTTCCCCAGAAGAAGTCATACATTTTCTCAATGATAAAAGGCTTGCATATGATGGTTACATTTAATGTGCATGTTTTCCTATTCCTCGTAATTATGGCTTGTAGGGCTTCTTTGTGTTTTTATTGCAATAATGGATATTTCATTCCTTGATTTTCACATAGTTATAACACAATATTCCCAGCAAAAGTCGGGCAGATGCTTGAGATTACCATCAGTCTCTTACTTTTTTTAAAATATTTTAATATACAAAAAAAATCAACCGCCTTGATCTTGTATATATTTTATCAATAACACAGTATAAACCATTTCTGTAAAATTAAGCGTCTCATGGGGAAAAGATCTCTATGTCAGGTATTGAACTGTGTGGAAATAACAATCACAAGCCGGTTCCAATTTCAATAGCATTACAAAGGAGCATTGAATTGGCGGTTGATTTGTACGGAAATAGATTACAATCAATTTGGCAACACACTAAAACATGCCGTATCCCACAGCTATTTACTTCAGAGCCGGATCCAGAGGAGAGGGGGCACATGCCTCCTGTGCCCCCCTAAAATTCGGAGAGGAATGATTTTTTTTCCATTTTGTATGAAGAAGGCCATTTACTGACCAATAAATTATGTCCCTAAAATGCAAGAAAACCCATGTAAGCTCGCTTAGAATTCAAAATTTCTAGGGGAGCCCCCTGCACCTTCGACGCTTGCACATACCTTCGTCTGCCTTAGTCCGACAGTCCCTGTGCCACCCCATTTCTGGATCTGGGATCCAGGACTGTACTTGACACAGTGGAACCTCGTCATAAAGAGGTCGGATATAGCGAGATACCTGTTATAACAAGGTGATTTTGTTAGTCCCAGCTCTTTATAGTTTTTAGGTTTTTTTGCCCTGATTTAGTGAGGAATCTGATATAACGAGGTAATTTTCATGGTCCCAAGGACCTTAATATAAAGAGGTTTCACTGTACTTGATACTTCATCAAGTTTCAAGTATCAAGTATCTCGCTGTGGAACGGCTATTAATTATAACGTGCTTCAGTGTTTGCAGAATCGGTCTTGAAGGTCGCAAGACTGAAGGTCGTGTAGTGTGCGGTGGCCTTAGAGCTGTTCTTCTAGGTATGCACAACTCTATGCACGACTGGCGGTCCTTTCTTACACTCAATACTGCTGTGTCGCGGCTGTGGTAGCACTTGAGAAATGGTCACCAGTTGTACGCAGAGTCGTGCAAACTTCTACAAACAGCTTCATGATACATAACCCTGACATCAGTTTTCATCCAATCAAAATAAAGGATTCCGTAGGATGAAGTCAGTGCTTATGATAAGTCATTGCAACAATAAGCAGAGCTGCCAACCAGTACGGATTCCTTTCCACTTTTCAACTCTATTAGACATAGCAAGGGAGGGTTCAAATGAATAGATCTTCAAGATCAATTTACAAGAGAAGAAGAATATAATCCAACACACCTGTTTCTCCGCGAAAACGCTTTATCATCCACCGGCATAAACTTTTTATTGATTTAGAGTGTGAATCAAATGAATGTTTTGCTGTTACAAAATGTCATACCTCTCGATCTTATAAATAGCTTCCAGATGCTTTCCAGCTGATACCATTGATTCAAGGGTACAAAGAGGTGGTATCGTGGACATAACAATGTATCACTTAATTACTGATGGCCATATAATAAAGTACTCCATAAGAAAACGAAAGGGAAGGAAAATGCGGATTTTGGTTGGCAGCTCTGAATAAGGGAGAGATCCTAAACCTTTTCAGGACAATAGAACTCACTTTGTATTTTGGTTCAGTAACTTTTCATGCGGGGGCTATGAAAAATATACCAGATGCACAAGAAGAAAGAGAAAAAAATATACTCAAAATTTGAGCATTTATATTGTGCCACTGTTTACCGCAGATAATCTTTAAATGAAAAGAATCACTAAAATTGTCACAGATCCTCAAATTGATAACACATTAAATATTTTAAAATCCCCTAGTATTCTTGAAAATTGGGAACCTTTACCATTTTAACACACCCTTTTTTGAGTGAAAATTTGATTTCGTAACATTGACTCAAAATTTGAGCATTTATATTGTGCCACTGTTTACCACAGATAATCTTTAAATGAAAAGAATCACTAAAATTGTCACAGATCCTCAAATTGATAACACATTAAATATTTTAAAATCCCCTAGTATTCTTGAAAATTGGGAACCTTTACCATTTTAACACACCCTTTTTTGAGTGAAAATTTGATTTCGTAACATTGACTCAAAATTTGAGCATTTATATTGTGCCACTGTTTACCACAGATAATCTTTAAATGAAAAGAATCACTAAAATTGTCACAGATCCTCAAATTGATAACACATTAAATATTTTAAAATCCCCTAGTATTCTTGAAAATTGGGAACCTTTACCATTTTAACACACCCTTTTTTGAGTGAAAATTTGATTTCGTAACATTGAATTGGAATGTTTAAAGGGAATTAAAATTTTAAGTGTTACCAATTTAAAAAGGAATAGTGATTGAATTTGTTGCAAAATAATTGATATTTTTGCCCTGAATGGGTTAAAGAAACTTTTTTGATAAGCCGACTGAGCCAAAGAATATAAACTCAATGGCTTTACTCTACAAGCATCATCTGGACAACAGGAGATCATAAAGAATGAAATAACACAAAATATTTATTTGAAATATAAACATATTTAATATATATGCTTCTTTTTCAAAACATAGAGTGAACATATTACATTCCACCACCAACATATCAGGGGCCTGTAACATAAAAGATGCAATTAAACTTACAATAAATATTTATCACAAGTCTATGGCAAAATGTGTACCCAAGAGATGCAATTAATTGCAAAATTAATTGCATCTCTTTTATGTTACAGGCCCCAGATCAAATACCAGATATACAAACATAATGATTTAATAGTACATATTAGATATAATCTCACTGTGAAATATAATCTGTGAAGTCAAAAATAGCAATATTGTTCATTCACATCCCGATATTCATACAGTATCTCTTTTTTTTTTCTTTTTTAATTTTTTTTTCTTTTGTAAATAAAAAATGTAATATAATTTATCAACCATTTATACAAGTTACGGTCTATACATAGTCACAAGTGAAAGTATGTCACCAGTGTGTTAAAAGCACACTAAAAAACAAGATCATCCTGTTTACATTAAATAACAAGGATAATCACAGAAACATGTGCTTACAGACTGACAAATTTCAATCTCGTAAGACTTTATATACATGTTGTTTATAAGTACTGTATATAAGGAAAAAGGAATTATACCTCATGGTATAGAGTGATGTCGCTTTTATACTTCGACTGAGCTAGAAATTCGCGAGTAGAAAAAAAAAGATGGTATGAAAGTAAACAAACAAGATTTGAGCATGGAATTATAGATCCATGATTTGAGGTACATTGATGAGGTTATTTGTTCAAAATGTCTTTTTCAAAAGTTATTACAACCGGCCATCCAGATTATCAATGCGTTATGAGCGAAAATATTAGCATGTATCCTTAGATATTACAAATATTCCCCAGATTACAATTGCTTTCTATTGGAAAATAATCTTAGGCGCTACAAAATTACATTATGTTGTTTCATTAATTGTCTTTTAACCTTTTCTCATCTTGTATACCTTGCTTTAAGTAACGCAAACCCAGTATGTTTACGATGTTCTGATATTTTCTATATCATGTATATGAATGGTGCTAAAACCCGTATTGACAAAAAGACATTAAT
>BQKZ01001105.1:90476-105773 GCA_036244855.1 Temnopleurus reevesii
GTCTAAACATTTTACAAGCTGTATTAGATTACAGTTTGCTGGTTTTACTCCCAGGGGACAGTGCACTGTTGTGTCCCTGAGTCTAGTATAGCTCATTGAGCATGAGGCATGCACAAATATTAAAAAAAAAAAACTTAAAGGGGAACTTCACTCAGGCATTTATGTGCTGTTAGTGGATAGAGAAAAATACATGTACTACGAAAATTCGAGCAAAATTTGACAATCCACTATTCTAGAGGTATGAAGTTTTTTATTTCCACCCTTCATGGGCTCCTTGAGTTAGTAACCTACATGTGAAGGCATAAAATGGCTGCCAACATGAAGACCTCTCTATTCACTTTGTACACACAATTTCACACTTTCTTCTGAATGTCATAATTAACAATAAAAAAAATTACAAGTAACTCTGTGAAAATATATTTCAAATATCTTGTCTTCCTCTGCTAAATTTGTGAAAAGAGTGCATCTCTTTGTTGTTGTTCATTCAGCAATTTCAAAAGATATAACATACTTTATTTGTATAGTGTGGGATGAGTCATATTTGCTAATTGCATATGAATACAAATTATTTAGTAATCATAGTTATTGAAAAATTTATATAAATGACCTTGTTGTGTCTACGATAGGAGACGGCTCTTGTTCAGAGCCTTGCATGTAATGTAATGTCACAGCTCACGGAACAATTTTATAATCAAAACAACGTGATCTGGTGTAAAATTCGCTTCAAATGAATCATGTTTCATTTAAAGAAGAGTCTATCCTATGAAATCAACATTTGTTTAACAACATGTTTAGACATATACATGTAGGCAACTGTTGTAGGAGCATAATAATCCATTCATATTTATATAAACGCTATGTTACTTTATTCGTTCAAAATAAGATTTTCTCAAAACTTTATATATCTTCATAGATACGTAAATCACCTACTGTATTTGGATTCATACAAACTTTGGATCTTTCTATAAAAGTGATGAATTTTGCGCCTTAAAATATTAACAAAATGATGATTAGTAGTGTACCCATGACATAATCAAATTGACAACATGTCTGAAAAATTTTCACTAATTTGCTCTTTTTTAAAATCATTATTAATAATTCATATTTTTTCTCAATTTCTTGTCTGATTTTCTTCAAAATTCTTTTGCTCTGCTCAGCAAATTCATCTGATCCTGTTAAACAAATACTATTTGGACGGAAGGAGGGGTGGACTTTCATAGCAATTGCATGAGCAAATTTGTGCCTTTGTCCGGTAACTTTTGATTCCAGGCTCAGAAAAAGATACCGGATGCATGACAAGAAAGAAAAACAAAATTAAATCATAAAATCTGACAACCGTAAATGTGTTATCATTAAGATGTTTGACACTGAATTGTCAAAATTGGCAACACAGTACCTGGGTTTAAAATATATTAACTATTTATTTAATATATACAATATTTTGCATGAAAATGTCTACCTTTAAGTTGATAGCATTGTATCTATTGAAATATTTATTAAAAAAAAGAAATGCCAAATACTAAAAGTTTCCAATTTGAGGATGAAAAAGCCACTGATTTTGCCGTGATATTCTCATCCTGTATAGGTAAATGAAATAAAATGAAATAAAAATCTTCTTGGTGAACCACTACTGCCTGCATTTCTTACTAGTATATAATACCAACTGATAAACTTTCAAATAAATAAAACAAAAAATGTTGTGCTGGAGATTAACACAACCCCAACATACATGTAGTTCAACATCAACTTCGACCTTATAAATTCTGAAAACAAAATAACATAACACCACCGAATGTAAATTGCAGCATTGTACCATAACATATATAACAATCAGTGTTTATTAAACAAGATATGTACCAACATTGTATACAGAACATCTACATACATTTGCAGACCCATTATTATTGTGTACAATTACACTATGTTTACGTGTACTGAATCTACAGTGCAGCATAACGTATACAGTGAATGCAAACTAGCAAAGAACACAATCTAATATCTAACCCTTGAACAGGTCTAAATATAACAAGTCTGGATTTTAGTCAGCATGGGTAGAATGCATGATCATTGATAATACACACTCCTTTCCAAAATGAATCCCAACTCTGCAATGTTTATTGTATCAAGGCAGTCTTACACATTAAAATATAGTTTTAGAGTAAAAAAAAAAAAAAAGAGCTTGAGCCTTCGATCCGAGCAAAATATTAATCATAAGCAAAATGACAAAGAAAATAATAAATTGAACTGACAAGTATAGTTTTGGTAAGGATTTTAAAAATGTGAATCATAAGGGATATTTATCATAACCTAGGTATCTTACACACATTCTGCGACAATAGCATGATTTTGTATGAAGTGATTCTGAAAATTTGAATTTTGACGGCAAAATTATACTTAGCACCCTTTCTTGGTACCGACAATAGTTAACTTGTTATTGGCCATATACATGCTAGTATACATGTATTTGCAAGATTTTACAAAAGAATACTGTATAAGCCAATATTTTAGCGTACAGATATTTTCGCGATTTCTGACCAGTTTGACACATTGGCGTGTCGTTATTTTCAGGTTTTTGAGAGTGTGTACACAAATGAAAGTGCACCATTTAGAGTGGAAATTCTCGCGAGGCCATAACTGTGAAATTAGCGAAAATAAAACCACCGCAAAAATCTCACCTTACAGAGTAATAGAAAGGTATACATCAAACTTAAATTCTGAAATTTTCCTCCAGTTCTGTGCATGAGAAGTTGTCCTTTATCAAGAGAGAACATATTGATTAAGTATTGGGGGACCCGAGACTGAAAGATTTTGCACATTTTAGGTAATGGCTTGAACAAAACTCATTTACTTCTCTAATTACGATCCCCTTTGATATAATTGACACAAATGACTTCTGAAAGTCTCACAGCATAAGATGATTTTCTTACCTAAAAGAGTATGCTGTACATTAGTAATACTTTTTTAGATAAAAGCTCAGAAAGCATGTGGCTTTGGGCCAGATTTATCCCAGAATCTGTCCGTGGTGGTTACTCTGTGTATAGTGACTGAGCAAAAAAATTATTTTGATCTTCGTTAATGTTAAGCCCACTGAACATCTTGTGACCCGCTATTCACAATCCAATTTCTATAATCTTATCTCCCAGAAGCATTTGAACACATAACATTTTATTGATATCTCAGATTATTAATGAAATTGAGAAAATGGCATATACATGCAAGCTTTCTCATTGGAAGGGACACCAAAATTTTCTCATAAGAAAGTCGGAGCAATCCTAAGATTGTCTATTATTTGAAACTGATTTGACCCTTGTCTCTGGCATATTATAAAATAATAAAAGGACTCGTATTCAGTATTCATATGAGTTTTGGGAACAAGAATCAAGTAGATTCCATTTGTCAATATGCGCATATAGAATGTTTCTAGAATTTACTTCCCTAAGCGGATCATATGTCAATAATGAGGTGTGCAATCGGCTTCAGTCCTTGCCTTTAAAGCTTATTTTAAGTTACCATAATGCTAAAAAAAAAAAATAATTGTTTGGGTGCCCTCCATCGACAGACCCTCTAAAGAAGACAGCCTGACCTGAACTTTTTTTTTTTTGCTTTTCATTGAAATAAAAATAATCACTGTAAATTTACAAAGAGACATGTGAAATTAACCATGATTGATGAAGAGTAATCTTGGGGCGTTCTTTTGCTTTTCACTCCCTTTTAAGTCTCATTTGCCTCATGATTAGTGTAAATTGTGCTCCAAAAAAAAAAGCAAAATGACTAAAACCCTATCCTTTCCAACCTATCTACAGGTTGCAGTTGCAGTTGATCAGAACGTGCCAATCAAAATCATTGTTTCATGCGCGTTTTGCTGAATGCGCATATCGTGCGCGAATGAAAATGCGTGTTCCAATTTGCAAGGTTGCAGTTGATTCGCAGTTGATTTACACCCCCTAAGATTTTTTTTTAAAGAATGCCATTGGAGAGCAACCAAACAATTTTTTGGTCTTAGTGTGTACCAGGGATTATTAGCATCTTTATCAGCGTGTGTTGTGTGGAGAGATATAGAATCAACCTTGAGACATGACAGATAATTCAGTTATTACATAAGTTTCCTCTTGAGCTCATATGGTTTGACACTGTGTGAATATACAGAGTTCGATTTGCCTGCAGCATTCCACATAATAAGGTAGTTTAATGAATTATAAATAATGACCTCACGTCTGCAGCAACTGTGCTTTAGAATAGGTGGGTTTACTAATGGATTTGAATGTATGTTCTTTTCTTGCCAATGAACACAGATTTTGCTTTTCACTCTGTTCTAGTCTCATTTTCCTCGTGAATGTAAAAATTATTCTCCAAAATTAAAAAAAACCTTTTCTAACCCACCTAAAGATTCTTTTAAAGAACGACATTTGAAGGCAAGCAAACAATTATTCTTTTTTGGAGGGAGGGGGTCTTTAGAGCGTGTACCAGGGATTATTAGTATCTTCAGTGTGTGTGAAGAGATATGAAAACAGTCTTAAGACTCGGCAGATAATTCAATAATTACATAAATCTACTCTTTGAGCTCATATGGTTTGACACTGTGTATGAATATATGTACAGCAACTTTCATTTCATTTTCTTTCTATCAAAATCACATTAAAGACAATTTACAATGTCCATAATTATTAAATAAAATAGAACTCCATAGTGGAGACAACAGGGAAGGCAATAAAGCCTAAGTTGCAGCAGCATTCACTGTAAGAACGTATTTTAATCAATTATAATAACTGATGACCTCACGTCTGCAACAACTGTGCTTTTGAATAGGAGGATTCACTAAATAAATGAATTTGAATGTATGTACGTTTCTTGACAACGAACATAGATATTTGGTATTCCTCAAATTGGTAATTAACTATTGACCTACAATACTTGGAATCCAGCATACAGTATTGATTGAAATAGAGGGAACACTTTCCCACCATGTCCCACCAAAGCCTATGTAAAAACACATGCATTTTCATAGGACATGGTGGGACACTGTTACCTTCATTACAAGCAATATTGTACATTACTATTGCTATGTAAGCCTTAGGCAGGCTGTCAGGTTGAGAAGAACATCCTCTGTGTACAGAGTATGCATAACATTTTGTATCTATTAGTACATCCCATCCCCGGTATAGATTTCCATCAGCAAGAAAATTTTCCACAATGTGCTGCACTCAACCCAAGATGTATCTGGTAGGAATTTATTAAATGATATAGATGAGCACTAGTGACTTGCTCTGAAATTATTAGCCAAACCAAGGGTTATTAAACCCAGTAAAGTGTGATTGCGCTAGATAAATGGATGGGCAATGTTCAAATTTTTTAATATTTTGTATAGTACCTCATAAATCTCATAAAATCTTTTGAAGAACATATCATCTTTGCCAACATACATGTATGACGATGTTGGGACCAGAGAAATTTACCTCTTTATACATGAAATCTTGTTACATCAGAGCAAAAATACAATAAATTACAAAGAGATGGGACAAGGAAAATAACCTTGTTATAATGAGAGCTTGTTACAGTGCTCTTTATAACGAGGTTTGACTGTATAGCCATAATTTTGTGTGCTTCAAAACACTGCAATACATAATACCCCTTTTTTAAAAATATTCCCCATGCATGTATCTCTGATGATCACCACAGTAAAATAAATATGTATGAATATTGAGTTAAATTAACTATCATGGTCATTTGATACCTGGGCATTAATCCAGTTCAGGACTCTGTTCATACAGAGTATATCAAGGACGCAAAGCTTAAAAGACCCTACAATAATTAATTATTTAATTTATACAGCGCTTTTTCCAGAGGATACAAAGTGCTGCTTGAAAAGACCTACATTCAGCTACATTAGGAATTATAAAGCTGGGTTTTATATTGTTTCCTAACCCCGCCCCCCCCCCTTCCCAGGAGTGCGTTGCAGAAAGTGCATTGCAGCCGCGTTTTGGGTGGTTCAAGAGGAACGGAATAAATTAATTGCCTAATATATTAATTCAACATCATAAATTCTTTCATTTAGTGCATATGAATGTAGAATATAATTATTAACACAATCAATTCGCAATGCAGATAAAAATCATTACAATTTCTATGTTCATATTGGCAGTGTCAACGATTTGTTCTCAAAAATTTATTCCCAGTACGGTGGTCTAATATTTCTAAAGTCATTTTTTTCAAAGGACATTTAAAAAAATTAACACATTTGCATAACTAAAGATTTCATGAAACTTGGCCTTCAAAAAGTGTTTTGCATCATTACATCAATTTATAAACATTACATTTTCATGTTTTTAAAAAATAATCAATCATACCAACAAGTCAAATACAAATTAAATCATCTGTTTCCTCTGAAAATTTGGATTTATCTTTAAAGCATTTTTTCAATAAAAATATAAGAAATCATAAATCTACTACTCTTATGCTTTCTAGAAACGTGGCATTCAAAAAAGGATTTCTTTGCATTGTGACTGCAAATTCCCGCACGAAAAAAAACCCAACTAACGAATCACAAGAATTGTCACGATCAAACGATTGGCCAAGAGGAAATTTGATAGACTGGCCTGCAATTACCCTGGATTAATGTGAGTTGGAATAAAATTATCTTACAAACTGTACATCAAGGCACAAAATACACATGTATACTTACATACATATACAGTATATACATAATAGGGGCAAGTTATCACCCAACATTACTTGAGTCCTGTAACAGAATAAACGTGTATTCATATAAAAGCGTCGTTCAGAGTGACTAGTACACTTTACATGTACCTAAACATGCTTCATTTCATATCAAATAAAATACATTTGTATACCACAAGTGATGAGAGGTTAGAATCTGGAAATTATAGAACATCGATCTTTTGAATGACTAAAAATATATATTTGAGGTTAGAGAAAGTTGTCATTTATATATATATATGTATTTTCAAAGTTTGTATCTTAAAATCATAGAAACAAATATATATATAATCTATACACATATGATTTACATAATATAGTCTTTTCTTTGTGAAAAAGAATTAATCACTTCAGCAAACGTTAAGACACTTCAAGTTTATAAGACTTAATTAATACCCTGTATAACATGTGTTTTGACTGAGCAAAATGCAAAACATAAGACTGGACGTCAAGAAACTTTGTACAACATGTCATACAAGTCACCCACAGATTAACTTTTGTGATTTATAAGTACAGATAACTTTACCAAAGTCGAATCTTAGGGGGCCACATAAATCTCTTCAAATTAACAGAAATTTGACTTACAGGGGGGGGGGGATAAATGGAATAGGTTCTCTATGACCTGGTACCCCAAAAAATTAAAATCAACTTGGCAATAATTGAACTTAGACAAGTTCGACTAAAGCCCCGGTCACATAGGACCCCGGAAGCAACACGATTCACCCCGACTCTTTGTTACTTCACAGTTAACTGCCTCAGAACAACGAGTCGGGTGAATCGTGTTGCTTCCGGGGTCCTATGTGACTGGGGCTTTAGGCAGAGTTGACTGTATACTGATTATTATTGCAATCAATGCATATTACACATGCTTTGTATGCATCTTAGTTCCCCCCTAATGGAAGAGAAAAAACTTTGAAAACCAGTCTTATTTATGCCATATTTGGATGAAAGTGCCACTTCTTATGCAACTTTGGCCTGTTTTTTGCGTTTTATTGCAACATACACTGCGTTTGGATCCTCCAGAAGCCAATAAATAGGCCGCTCGATCCTGAATTTAAACATTCTCCTGGGTGATGATGTTTCACCAAATTACGAAAAACGTAAAGAACAATATAACACATGACTGATATCAGATGATGTATGCTGAATGGTCGAGAATCTTATGTGTATTACACTAGTTAATGTACTCTAGGGACCAATTGCATGAAATGGTCTTTACTATCTTTTTCTTGCTAAGCCATCTCAATTTTTTGTGCCACCCTCATTATAACATAGAAGTATCAATGTTTGTATCTTATCTATGAAAAGAGGGTGGTACAAGAA
This sequence comes from Temnopleurus reevesii, assembly GCA_036244855.1. Lineage (NCBI taxonomy): Eukaryota > Metazoa > Echinodermata > Echinoidea > Temnopleuroida > Temnopleuridae > Temnopleurus > Temnopleurus reevesii. Next base: position 98,514 of record BQKZ01001105.1, read on the forward strand.
GTTAAGACCTCATAGCAAGAAGAGGATAGCTAAGACCATTTTGTGCAATTGGTCCCAGTATTCTTTACGTCTTGAGTAACTTTAAGAATTTGGTGAAACACCGCACTGGAGATGATCAGAACATGCTCTTCAAAACATAGAGAGTGGGTTGGTCCTTTTCAGGACCACTCACATTTCCAAGAAAGATAACGCATTGTACCATGAAGCCTTAATTATTCTCCTTATTCATCCACTAGGGAAACCTTCAAGCAATAACTTTTGCATTTCCCAAATGGCTTGGCTGTCAGTGAGGTTGGTCAAATGATACATCTTGCCACTAGATTCTCACAACAAATTCACTGACAGTCAATAGTTAATACTTTTCAATTTCAAAACCATTACTTGCCTATTTTGGCAAGTGACGATTTCAGTTACTTGCCCAATGCCTAAATTTTGTTGCCCCGTGCATTCGGGCATGTGAGTTTGTAGCGCCCTGCAGAGAGAGAGAGAGAGAGGAATGTTTCCTACATGAACTGTAATGGAGGGTATACCTGGGACAAGAGAATGGAAGAGAAACATATATGTAGAGAAAAAATTTCATATCATCCTGCTATTGAATGTAAGAACACGTAAAAATAGATGGCTACTCTAATTGATATAAAAAGAGGTAAAATTCAGGAGAGTGATACAAGTAGAGTTTGAAAAATGAAAAATATGGAAGCTTTGGGGTGTAGTGGACATGACTCTCGCCTTATGACCAAAGGGTTGCAGTTCAAACCCTACCCATAACCTTAATTTCCTTCAGCAAGAAATTCATCCACATTGTGCTGCACTCTATCGTAGTGAGGTGAATGGGTATACCTGGTAGGAATATTCATTCCTTGACATGCTTTGGCTCAGGGAAGGCGATGCTTGAAGCCAGGGTAGGGTAATATTAATGCAAAAGCGCTCTCAGGACTCCGCATATTGGATTTGTGCACTCTACTGATTGCATGTACTATCAATATTAATGTAATATTATTACTATCATTATAATAGTCATAATTATATCGTTAGCATCATTATTTCATTCATATCAAATGGCCTTATAAAATAATCTACAAAGGGGACTTGTACAAGAGGTGAGAAAAGAGAAAAGACAAGGCAGACTGAAAGAATACAAGAGAAATTTATATGGATATGATTGAAAACTTTCAGCGCCTTGAGCATCGAAAAGATGGATCTGTGCACAATATAGGTAACTCTCAATTACATTATTATAATTATCATAATTATATGATTCGCTAAAATTGAGGTACAAAGACAAATAAATTTTCATGTATTACATTGATGTACATGTATATATCTCTGATGCTTAAAATTCAGAATAAATGAAACAAAATGATTTGATCAAGAAGTACTTGATGGTGTTTGTCGTCATTTGTTCAAGCATTTCCGAGATAAAGTGAAATTGGACTTGGCATGTTAAATATTTTTCACCACATCAGAACATAATACTACAATACATCTATGTCTAATCTTTGTGCTATGTAATTATCTCCATCAAAACTCACTTCCATCGCAACAGAACGGTGTCGTGAGATATTGTAGAATAGCTGCCAACCTGAGTCAGTGGAAATTAGTAATGATCCTGTTACAAACAAGTAAACTTCTCAGACAGTTACATTACATTGAAATGTAAAAAATTAGTGATCTTTACTGGATTAAACACAAAACTTGACAAATCTGGGGCCCAAATCAGTAATGATTACAACAAAAATAGAAACAGTTGGCAGCTCTGTTTTAACAATTTTTTTATCAGTGTCAAGAATTACAATTATCATAATTCTTAACTTCTACAAAATAATTGCCTTAATTTGAAAAGTTGAGGTGAAATTTTAATTGGACTAATGATCACAATGGTGCAAACAGGTCTTGTATACGTGTATATGTCTACATGATTCCTTGTGCTGTGCGTTACAAAATCATGCCACTTCACTTTATAATCATTGCACTTGAAAAATAAATTTTATATAAATTTGGAGGTAAATTCACACATATCACAACAAACATCATATTAATATATAATATTAGAAATTCTTTATGATAAACTTTTACAGATTTAGTTAGTTCATCACATAACACATGTTTTTTCACATCTAGAATTTTCATTGGACAATAAGAGTGATACTTTTGATCCCGAAAACGATTTTCTGGATGGTTAAAGAGAATCTATCTACAGGGTATTTATTCCATGACCATTTGTAAAATCAGGATTATAGATACTACTCTCATTGATCTTGGTATACATGTATAACTCTATTCTTTAACAGACATTTGAGTTTGGGATGGCTTAAATTAGAGATTGATATTTTCACTAACATTCCCCACGAGCCTTCAGGACAGCTGTCTGGCCAATCAGCAAACACCAAATGATCGATGACACTTTTACCGTAATGCTCTAGGCTAGGAGTTTTCATAATGTTCTCAAGGTTAGTGAATTTCCTTGAGGCCCGAGGAAACACTGATATCCCTAGGCTAGGAGTTTTCATAATGTTCTCAAGGTTAGTGAATTTCCTTGAGGCCCGAGGAAACACTGATATCCCTAGGCTAGGAGTTTTCATAATGTTCTCAAGGTTAGTGAATTTCCTTGAGGCCCGAGGAAACACTGATATCCCTAGGCTAGGAGTTTTCATTATGTTCTCAAGGTTAGTGAATTTCCTTGAGGCCAGCTGTAAGGCCAATCTAGGACACTGATATCCTCTCGCAGGCAAAAGTTAACCCAGGACTACCGCTAACCCCATACTAAATTTATTTCCTTTTCTCACTGGCGCTTACCTGGCTAACCCTGCTAATTTGTAAGGCCAGCTAGTACCGTACCAAAAGCGGAGTTATCCCACTTTGCGAAATCCCAGTGAAAAAGGAAGTGGGCTAAGTTTGGTCCGGTACTATAGATGGGGCTAAATCCAAGGTTAGCACTACCTACAGTACCAGACCAAGGAAATTTCAGCCAATGAGAAAAGGGTATGAGTGGTCTTCTTTGATACTGGTTCAGATATGCCCGAGGAGTCTTCAAGCATATTCTCATGGTTAAAACATTTCCTTTAACTCAGCTGTCCGTCCACTTGAGGATTGACCGATTGATTGCTTAGAGTTTAGCGATTCTATCAACACAAAAATGTGTCATTTAAGTGTCCATCCACTTGAGGATACACAAACTGGTAGTGATCCCTGATGATGCAAAAGAGGTTGAGCAAAAAATTGATAGTGACATTCCTCAGTAGTCTTCCAGCGGGGTCTTTGGGTTGGAGTAGCTCCGTGTATCCATTTTGCCAGTCGGCTGAATGAAGGTGTTTCACTGAGTTACAAAAGACTTAAAGAGCGACTTTAAGAACGACTGGTATCAATTCTTAAAGTTGTTCTTGAAGTCTTTCTTATTTTAATGAAACACCACCCAGGTGCATCTAGATGAAATGAGAAGATGTTCCAGTTTGTACCGCTGTAGCAACAAATTAGCGACGACATTCATGACGAGTGTTCCAGCCGTATTCCTTAGTTTGGAGTACCTCCCCGAGTCCAGCCACCATGATGAGACAAGAAAGACACAGATATTTAGAGGCATTGAACTAAAGATTACTAACGACATTGCATTTTATAAGCCTTTTCTAATGGTATTTCCTTGAGGATGTGTGAAAGATGGTTCAGATTTGGACCATTTAACACAATGATACTGGTGGTGATATTCCCTATGAGTCTTCTAAGAAGTTCCGGAGTTTCCCATATCTCCTTGAGTCCAGCTGTCTGGCCAGACAAGAAAATGCAAAGTGCTCTTTATGGCGAGATGTTCCAGTTTGGAAAGTTAAAGCAATGGATTGATGCTGGTACATGTAGTGATATTCCCTATGAGTCTTCGAGCATGTCCTCAAGGTTAGTGTATTTCCTGGAACCCAATTGTCCGGCAACCTGAGTGAACACCATGATCTTTTGATATGGTAAGACAGACGTTCCAGTTCCAACTTCTCGAACAACAGATTAATAATGGTACATGAAATGATATTCAAGCATGTTCGCAAGGTTAGCGTATTTCCTGGAACCCTGCTGTCCAGCACATGATCTTTGATACCGTAAGACTGACGTTCCAGTTCGGACACCTTGCGCAACAGATTAATAATGGTACATGTAGTGATATTCCCTATTAGTCTTTGAGCATGATTTTAAGGTTAGTGTATTTCCTGGAACCCAGTTGTCCAGGAACCCGAGTGAAAATTGTATGACCTTTCATAAGATAAGGCTGATGTTCTAGTTCGGACACCTTGAGCAACAGATTAATAATCATAAAAGTAGTGATATTCCCTATGAGTCTTCGAGCATGTTCTCAAGGTTGGCATACTTCCTGGAACCGAGTTGTCCCGCAACCTGAGTGAACACAAGGTGCTCTTTGATGAGGTGAGACAGACGTTCCAGTTCAGAAAGCTTCAGTAAGAGTTCCCCTATCTTCATGCTGGCCGAGACGCCTTCCTTGGCGATATCCAGTTCGAAGAGCTGTTCCTGGACTTTCTCCTGGTAGCCACTTATCCTGGAAGGCTGTGAGAGATTCTTCACATCTGAAGGGCAAAATAAAACAAGATATAGATTAGAAAGCAATGATTACAGGCTATTCAGAATCAAGACACCTTATTTTCAGTCCCCATGGTTCCTAATAGTGTGTACTTAAAGTGTAGTGCTAATATGCAGCTCTAAGCAGTACTTCACATCTGGAGGGAAAAAGAAAATAATTGTTCATCTAGATTAGAATGAACAGTTATGGCTTATTCAGAATGAAAAGATTATAACAAAGAATATGAGACCTATTGATTTGTATTTGGTGTTAAGAAAATGTTGGTGTAGTGCTAAATATGCAACTCAGAAAGGCAGACTGTGATGGATTATTGATAACTGGAGGGGAAAATAAAGAGTTCATTTCAATTAGTTTGCAACAATTATGGGCTATTTACAAATATCAACCCTCCATCTACACACTATAATTTCAGTTCCCAATATTCCTAATAGTATGTATCTGGTGTAAAAAGAAACTTTGGGTGTAGTGCTAAATATGCAAATCAGAAAGGCAGCCTGTGAGGGATTCTTGATATCTGGAGGGGAAAGGGTAAAAAAAAAAAGAGTTCATCTCGATGAGAACTCAACAATCAATTATTATTCAGAATCAAAAGACCCAAATTTGTCAGACCTAAACATTCCTAATGGTACATGTATGTGTTTGGTGTAACAAAACATTGAGGAAGTGCATTCAAGAAATAATTGTAAAATTGGGTAAAATAAAGCAAAAGAAGGCAAGAGAAATATGATGGTCAACGAGCCACAACACTTGCCTTATTTCGCGATCAATATAACATACAATATCATTTTGTGTGTCAGACACAACCTTATTTTGGTAAAGACCTTTGTCTGAAAAAAAAGCAATGAAGAAACACAATTGTACTGTATTATTAAAATTCAGACCAAAACTTTTCAAGATATTGTTCTCAAAATGGCCTAATTGAAGTTTCATCTTTGTGTTACTGACCCCTTGATTCGTTCCATGCTTTGAAAAAAAATAATGGATAGAGGAAACAGAACAATTGAGTAAAACAAACAAAATGTAAGGGAAAAAATGATATGCAGACCTTTAAATCACTTGATCTTTTGACTCAAACCGCATACATAACCATCAATTGAGTTTACCCAGAGAAAATGTGTGCAAAGCTTGAACAAAATTGATGGGAGAAAGAAAATCTAATATCACTTGACTTTTGACCCCTCACTGACCTTTGACTTCATCTAACATCTGGCACAATCAAGTGATCATTTGTTCTAAGTTGGAATGAAATTGATGACAATAAAAGTCCATATACTGGATTTCTGGCCTGTCCAATCTAATCATCTCCATTGAGAAATAAAAAATGAAAAAAAAAACAAATAAAAAATGGTGAATATTTCGTGCACGAGTAAGATAGAAATCAGGTATTTTGTGGTTTTAAAATAAGAGCCAAGGTTAATTTATCATGTTGAGATTACAGAAGTTGACCTCACATGACCTCTGACCTTGACAATCAACCTGGAAATTTTTCCACATTACTCAGGTCACTGAATGACCGTATATGACCGATATGCAAGTTTGCTGAAAATCAGGCAAAAGTCTTTTAAATGATTTTGATAACCTGGACAAAGCACCAAAATATTCTGGACACCATTGACCAAATGTGCCTAATGTGCAAATTTGATGACGTGACATGACGTCATGACATACGTTCGTCGCTTCTCTCGGCTTATTGTATCTCATTGCCTTTAAACCCTTCTTTTTTAATCTTTAAATCACTATTTGTTGAATTGGTGATTGGACAAATATGATTTTAATAAAAACAATTCCTAAGATTTATTCATATGTATGTATTGCTCTATTTAAGAGAATACAAATATTTTCGACACTACTTCAGTAAAGTATCTAGTTCCAACGACTTCAATGATGCTATATAATTAATTGTATAAAGATGAAAATTAACATCTAATTCATTATTCTCTTGTATATTATTTTTCCACAATTTATTGTATTTGTTATTGTCTCAGTTCTGCTTTACAGGGAAGACAAATCATCATGTATTCCATTATTTGCTCCTTGGTTAGATAAGATGTTATTTTTAGCTAGAAGGTCACAAACCTGTACATGTAAATGTAGGACAGTAAATTTCACGTTAGACAATAAATTGCATGTATCGCTCGTTGAGATCAGTCTGCAGACGCAGACCCAATTGGTTTTCGGTGTTGCATTTTGTGCAGGATACAGGGTCTGAAATTACAGACTACATTGCCTTTGGCAGGGAATTCATCATACAGCAAAGTAGTCTCTAAATGCAACATTTATGTATGACTTGAATAATAACAATTTACCCCACTCTTTAATAGATTATTGCAATGTAATACAGCATACATGTAACTACTCAACGAGACAAAAGGTTGGTAGACAGGTACATTTACCAAAGTTTAGGACTACTCAAGGACAATTTTCTCTCTCTTTCTTGGGGAGTGATCTATGGAACAAATTACCACCTGACATTAAGTCGAAATCAACCAGGATCAGTTTTAGTTCAGTTCAGTTCAGTTCAGTTCAGTTTATTTTCCATTATCAATCATAAAAAGAACAAATACAATGGTATTTACAATGTAAAAATAAAATCATGTTCAATAAATTTGTCTACATTTTGATAACAATAGAAAAAAAGGGTGGCTACTAAAAAGTTGAAAACTTGTAAAACGTAGGACCCTTGA
>BQKZ01001106.1:0-10427 GCA_036244855.1 Temnopleurus reevesii
AAAAAAATAATCGACCTAGACCATGGATGTTCACATCTACTTTTTGAAAGCACCTTCTACTAAACTAAGGGGGTTTTGTTAAAAAGTTGCAATTGATCGCAAATCATTTGCAAATCAGTTGCAAATTGTAATTTGTATTTTCATTTGTGCATGATATGCGCTTGTAACAACACATGCATGAAACAATGATTTTTTTGATTGGCATATTCCGATCAACTGCGACTTGCGATCTATTGCAACGTTTGAACAAAAACCCTTAGTGTACAAAGCCTGTTTAGTTGAAAGTCTCTCACAGTAGACTTGAAGTTCAGTTTAACATAAAGTACATTTTCTACTGTAGTAACCAGGGCAGTGTTTCAGTAATATAAGAAAGACTTTAAGAAGGACTGATCTTGGGCTGAACATGCGTAATATTATTAATCATTGGACACAAATACGAATACCTGCCATTCTTAAAGTATTTTCATTCATGTATAAACACCTCGCTATGACTGGTGGACTTCAAAAACTAGCTAAGAGTGCCATATAAAGCTGCTTTTGAAACCTGTCGACTGTTTATATCTCTCATTAGACAAACTGTTCAACTGGTTTCTGATAAAGTAGTTGAATTCCCTTGATGTGAACAGCTTTTATGCTAATGTTGAAACTGTTGAACAAGTTTTTGTTAAACTGGTTTCTGTTAATGTAGTTTAATGCCTGTGATGTGAACAGCAACAGCTCGTATACCACCAAATCTTTCTGATTTGTTTGATGTCAATACAAATCAGCTGACAGACTGCCTTAGGGGAGACCAAACCTCTATTATTCCCCCAAATAACCTCTAACTCCAGTTGATACATATTTTAGTAGAATAACTTTGCTGGTGATCTAATTTTAAGTGGGTATTATTTTCTAAGGTCAGAGAATTTTGTCAGAATGGTCTTGCCAAATCCAGTAGACCTTGTATGTCTAATGTATGATTGAGCCAAGAAGAAAATTGTTTGAATGCCCTCCAACGCCAGTTTTGACAAAAAGAAGGATTGGTTGGCTATAAATTATTTTTTACAATTGCATGTCTCATGTGTACAATGTACACTTGTCATGAGGAAAATAAACCTTACAAGGGATAAAAAGCCGAAGAGCATAGTATGAAAATGTCTGTTCAGGTTGTTTTTCATATGTTGGTTTATCAATTTTACTGTGATTTTAATTTTCTTAAAAGATTTTTGTGAAAAAGCAAAAAAAAAAAAATGGTTCAGGTCAGGTCATTTTTAGAGGGTCGGTCAGTGGAGAGCATTCAAACAAGTACTTTTTTTTTACCTTGTTGTTAGTTTCTTAGTCCACAGAGGTACCTCTATGGTTACTCTTTGATCTGGTTAGTCTCTACAGGGAGGTGTTTCTTTGGTCTCTTGTTACTACTCTGGTGGTATGACCTTATGCCAAGAAAAAAATAATTGTTTGGGTGTCCTCGACTGCCATTTTTTTAAAAAGAATATGATTGCTTTGTTGGGCATCCGTGCAATTGGCAACATTTTTTGAAGAATCATTTAGAACCATTACTCCAAATCCTACATTTATCAATTTTATTAAAATTCCTACACCCAAGTGAATGAGGAGTTGTTCGCCATGACATCACAGATTCCGTCGATGTTGCCGGTTGCATGGATCCCCATCAATAGCAGTTATCATCATATCTCTGTGAATTTGAAATTTCATAACTTTTTAATGGATTGTTGAATTTTGCTCAATTTGCTCACTGGTTGTTCTTCTGATTTTTCTTCCTTCAATAAGAAAGTGAAAATTCCAGGGGGTGGTTTCCCTTTAAAGGAAGTTTTAAAATTGACAAGTTTTAGATTAAATTTCACATGCTGTGCTGACACTAAAAAAAGTTGCAATAGGCGAGTTTACTTATGTATTCAAATATATGTGCGTTTAACTTAGTTACGTGGTATTCCATATACCGATTGATAACAATAAGACCACAATACTTGGAATCCAGTGTTGCATACATTACTTGTTGCTATGTCGGGCAAGCCTCGGGCAAGCTTTCGAGTTGTCAAGAACAACCTTTGTGTTAGAGGTATGTATAAAATTTGCATTAGTAAACCTGCCTATTAATTGCAAATCAACTCATGGTCTGTGCTTGTAACAAAAAGTGTATGAAACAATGACTTTGGAGGCATCGTGGTGGTTCTGACTCTCGCCTTTCAACCAGAGGCTCGTAGGTTCAAATCCCACCTATGGACTTATTTCCTTACTTAAGCTAGAAATGCCTCCACATTGTGCTACACTCAACCCAGGTGTGGTGAATGGGTGGCAGGAATAGGCATTTCTTGAAATGCCGAGTGCACTGGTGTACGCCAGGCTACACCAGGGTAATAAAAATCCAAAGCGCCTTGACCACCAACCCGAGTGGATATGTGCGCTTTATAAATTAGATCTATTATTATTATCGTAGTGTGCTGCACTCAACCCAGGTGAGGTGAATAGGTAGGAATTTATTCTTCTAAATGCAGAAGCGCCTACTTGGCAGCTATGCTATGGCCGGGTAATAATATTAGATAATTTTGTCTCGCGCCTCTGAATAGGTGACTAGAGAGATGGCATGTTTAAATGCTATATATTATTATTATTATTATTATTGGTGCATGCCGATCAACTGCAAAATGCAATGATCGTACCTTTATAGCAACAACGCCCTCTCTTCGGATTTGTGATTTTGGGCTAGTTCATTGCCTGCATGTCTATTGGAAATGCCTTCTTCGTCATCCTGAGCAGGAGAGCAAGCTTCCGGACTGCTTGTGATTTCCTTTCCTCAATCAAATCCAATTACTTCCTCAAATCAACAGTTTTTATTTCCTTTGACAATGTTGGCACTTCTTATTCCGTTATCATATGAATTCAGGGAGCATTTCCTCTAATACATGTACCTGTACCCCTTCACATTGCAGGTTTTTCTAAACCCATGAATGTTGTTTAACCGATAATATCTTTAACCCATTATTATTATTATCATCCTATTTGCTAATGAATTCTCTAATTTCCATAGACTTTGTGCAGAGACCACCTGGGGCTAATTACGGTAGACGAAATGGTCTCAGCTATCCTCTTTTTGCTAAGACGATTTAACTTCTTGTGCAACCCTCTTAAAAAAGACACAAACATTAATATTTTATATCATAATAGTGTGACAGAATTGCTTCCTGTGTTAGCTAGAGTGGATCAACATGTGGTGACTTAAATTGTCATGGTTTTTACCTTTAACCATTTTTCATTACTTGATTAAAGTTCCCTCAAGACAAGTCATATTGTAGATTGGTATTAACATAAGGTCACTTCCAGTTACTTATCTTCCAAATTGAAGTTTATTGGTAATGCTTGATATATGAGCTTCAAATCGAACACCAGGGAGCGGAAGCACCACAAGCTTTACATTCATCGAAACGAACCTCAATGTTTGATTACGATTGAAATCCAAACATCTTAATCCCGTGGTGGATTGTAATGGTGGATTGTAATGTTGGAACAGAAAACATCCAAGCATTAAATCTATCTTCATAATACATTATAGAAATCACCCACATATCCCACCCATTCGCACATCATCCACTTAAATGATCTCATAATTCATGACAAAATACTTCAACATCTGTCTTGCAATTTCTTTTTTTTCCTCTAAAAGTTGTTATTGCCCATTGATGCAAGATTTTTAGTTGAATATGATTTAGGGAAGACGGCAATACTCAAGAACGGGTCTAAATGCTATGCGTGCCCCTCCCCCCCCCAATTTGTGCGCCCTTAATTGATTTACAATTTTTTTTCAACATTCTTAACCCATAAACTGCTGAACACTTTTCTTGATGCAATAAATTCCACAAAAAACATAGGTTACTTTGACCTTCATTTTTGTTATAAATGCTAGTGCTATGATGTTGGAATTTACACAACTTATTCTCAAATACTGTAAAATATCATGGCAAAACGTATTACAGTTTTCTAGTAAATGATCTTTCCTAAAACAATGCTTTGAATATGTAATTAGGAGTGAAATAAAAGTGAAAGTCAAAGCCCTGTACTAAAGCTCTGTGTGTATCAATAATGAGCTTGGAAAGAATTCCACATATGCCCTAACATATCAGTCCATTGTGTAATGCCACTGAAGTTTGGAAGAATTCTTTTCAGCCCAGAGTCGTGAATGACTATTGACAACTAATACCAAATGAATGTTTGAGAAAGTGGTTCATGCACAATAGTTCTGTATCCTTTTGTCATGCACACAGATTTTAGGTATGGCAGTTTCAAGTTCTTGGGCCACAAATGTGGCCCGTCGCAGTTTAGGGGTTAAAGATACATGTAGGTTCATCCTCAGAAAATGAAAAGTTAAAGTCCTGAAATGCTGTGATGTAAATTTCACCCTGAATATGTCAAGCATCTGGCTCTTTCCACTGTGCTGTGCTCGCAGTATGTATAGTCAATGAAGAAACAGAGAAATGTACTCGGCAATATACACACAGGAAATGTTTGAACCACAGAAGTGGACTTAAAATCCACTTCATGGGCCTCTAATTTGAACAGGGCGTAATTGATTCGGAATCGGCTTTGGAAACTGGTTTAGTGGAAGCCGTTTCTGAAAACTAGGTCTGATCTGGGTCTTAAAGCTCCAGTAAAGCTTGGGTAAAAGCGAATATTTTTGTTAAAACTTTGTCTTCAAATCTAAATAAAATGAACTATAGTATCGTGAACTTATTGCACAAAAGATTGTGTGAAAAAGGAATGAGTTTTGGTAAAGCTACAACCTAAAATGTGCAAATAATCCCAGTATGGGGGTATACTTATTAAATATTTTTTTCTTGATGAAGGACACCTCATACACAAGAGTAAGATGAAAATGTCAGAATTTCAATTTTGTGTATACCTTTTAATTTTTTGGTCAAATCTCGGAAATAACCTCGTGTGTACCCGATAACAAACAAAATATTATTATTACCGAGAAATGGCGCTAAGTATGATTTAACGGTCAAATTCAAATTTTAAAGAAAAATCAGTTTATAAAAATATATGCTATTGTCTAGAAATGTGTGTACAGATATATCATGTTGAACACCTGATAAAATTCACATTTCTTAATCGTTATAAAACCTGTGTTTGGGCTTTAATGTTTTGCAATGATTGCCTTAGACTTGACCTGTCGGCTCTCAAAAAGGTCACATCCACAGGTGCAAAGATTTGTTCTCAAATCTTTCAAAATATGAGGGGGAAGATAATATGATTTTAATAAATATGATTTTACGGCAAAATTCAAAATTTAAAGGAGAATCAGTTCATAAAAATATATGCTATTGTCTCAAATTCTGTCTAAAATATTAAACATCCGGTAAAATCCACATTTCTTAATCGTTACCAAAACTGAGCTGTAATGTTTTTCAATGATTGCCTCAAACTTGACCTGTCTGCTCTCAAAAAGTTCACATACACAGGTGCAAAGATTTGTTCTCAAATCCTTCCAAATATGAGGGGAAAGATGAGAAATAGATTTATTTACATTTCACCCATGGGAAACCATGGAGAATGTTTATACTGAGACATCATGCACATATCAATCTGATGACAATGTGTCTGAAAACCCTGAGGGCCGTATTCCGATAGCGAGGTTTAACTTAACCCGGGACTAAGCCATTGTTATTTAGACCCGGGCTATTCAAAAGTTAAACCAAGAGTCTAAATGACAATGACTTAGACCTGGGTTAAGTTAAACATCGCTATCGGAATACGGGCCTATCAGTACATTATTAGGGGCATTCGCACTACGACGAATTACCGTGATCCTGACATCGATTGTCAAACATCGGTGTCGGGATTACTCTCATTCCCGGTGTGAGCATGATTTTCTGGTGATATGGATTTATGATCCTAATCACACTTCAATGTGTAATTATTCAGAAATATCACCTCGCTTTCTGTAGTGCAAACAGTCAGCTGATTTGAATATCGATATTATTAATCACACAATGTGGGGTACATGTGTACAGTGATTGTTTTTTATTTGGGGATTGGTTTACCTCTTGGTTGTTTAAGAAATAATTCATAGAATAAGTTTGCCTTCTTTGTCCTATATTTTGTTAAATTTTATTCCCTTAATTTCCTAGTTTGGACATGCGCAGTACGTTCCTGTCAGTCCTTCAAGGAGACCATGGAGAATGTTTATACTGAGATATCATGCACACATCAATCCAATGACAATGTGTCTCAAAACCATGGCAGTTTATTATTGGGGGCGTTCACACTACGATGGATTACAGCGATCCAGACATCGATTGTCAAACTTCGATGTCAGGATCACTTTAATTCGGAATGTGGTTCCTTGGAAACATCAGCCTGTTGACTGTAGTACGAACAATAGGGTAATTTTAACATCAACAAAACTAATCCCACAATGCATTGTGTATTATAGGAATTATGGAGTGCAGGTGCATGTGTGCAGTGATTGTTTTGATTTTGGAATTGCTTTATTTTGCAGTTGTCTAAGAAATAATTCAAAATATAATTTTTCCCTCTTTGTCCTATATTTTGTTGAATTCATTTCCCTTAATTTCCTAGTTTGGACATGTGCTGTACTCTCCTGTCAGCCCTTCAAGAATCTGAATTTGGATGGCGATTTGAATCACTCTCTTGTGCAAACGCTGACTGAATAACTTGATCAAAATCACCTTGATTTTGTAGTGCGAATGTCCTCATTTCTTTCTTAGAATACTGGTGTTAAATTAATGAAGAAGTAGGTCAAGATTACAAAATCCAGTGTTATTTCAGCAATAATATGGTAACGACATTAGTCAGAAAAAGTTAGGGACCACAAGTAAGTGTGTATTTTTACATGAGGATTTATACTGGAAATACTGCCAAATGCAACAATTTTCACTCATATGAGTGATTTAAGTTGCCAAATGATATCTCCCGCTCCACTACACCTTGAAAAGTGAGCTGTTAATGAAGTGAAATAATTAAAAAGTGGCAATTGACTTGTCTGAGTAGTGTAATCACCAAGAAGTTAAAGTGGAATGAAACCCTGCATTTTATATTCTCTCAGTAGNGATATCATGCACACATCAATCCCATGACAATGTGTCTCAAAACCATGGCAGTTTATTATTGGGGGCGTTCACACTACGATGGATTACAGCGATCCTGACATCGATTGTCAAACATGGATGTCATGATCACTATAATTTGTAGTGTGATTATTTAGAAATATCACCCCTTCGACCATATTGCGAACAAAATGGTAATTTTAACATCAATGAAATTAATCCCACAATGCATTGCGTATTATAGGAATTATGCTGTGCAGGTGCATGTGTGCAGTGATTGTTTTGATTTAGGAATCGCTTTATTTTGTGGTTGTCTGAGAAATAATTTATAGAATAATTTTGCCCTCTTTGTTCGGCATTTTGTGACATTCAATTTTCTTGATTTCTTAGTTTGGACATGCACAGTACTCTCCTGTCAGTCCTAGAGCTTCAAGAATCTGAATTTGGATTGCGATTTGAATCACTCTCTTGTGCGAATGCTGACTGAATAACTTGATCAATTTCCTTCAGCAAGAAATTCACCTTGTGTTGCACTCAACCCAGGTGAGGTGAATGGGTACCTGGCAGGCATATTTATACCTTGAAATTCATTGAGCACTGAGCAGAGTGAAAATGTGTTCTATATAAATTTCATCTATTTTTATTATCATTATTATTAAAATCACTTTGCTTTTGTAGCGCGAATATCTTCATTTGGTTTTCAGAGTACTGATGGTAGATTGATGAAGAAGTAGTGCAAGATTGCAATATATGCTGTGTTATTTCAGCTCTGATTTTGGTAATTAAATTAGTTAGGAAAAGTTAGGGACTACCATTAAAGTTGTATTTTTACATGAGGATTTAGACTTGGAAATATTGTCAAATGCAATGATTTTCACACATGAGTTATTTCAGTTGCCAAATGATGTCTCTCGCTCCACTAAACCTCCTGAAAAGTGAGCTCTTAATGAAGTGAAATAATTGGTAAGTGGTCCCTAACTTGTCTGAGTAGTGTACTTATCAAGAAATTAACAAAAGTATCCTGGAAGTTTGAATATTCATCAAGGTAATATTAGGAAAACATGAGGGGATTTTGTCCTCAACTAGTGAGAACAAAATCATTGGCCCAGGTCAAGTTGGTTGTGGTATTTACACTAGCTACTGGAAAGAATTTCTGTACAACATTTGACTCTTCGGATTTGAGTGGAAGAGCCCCCTCTAGTGGCGGCAAATAAATCACCAGCAAGCAAAAGATTTGGTCTATGTTGCCTGCCCCAAAAAATGGTTCATTAAAAGAAAACCATACTTCAGAAATATTTACAAAAATCCCAGATAGCTGTTATCTTTTAAGAAGACCGAATCTATGTTTGCACATTCAATTATCTCATCTTTAACCTTCTTTACATTTTAAATTTGTTGAGGATATGATGTTGATATTATTTCTTATATTGTTTAATTATTATCACAATTCTTATCATGCATATCATTTGCAAGCTAACCCATTATCACTGAATTCTCAAAGGGGGTGTTGCTCAAAATCAACTGCAAATCAACTGCAACTTTGCAAACTGTAACGCGCATTTTCATTCGCGCACGGTATGCGCATTGAACAAGACGCGTATGAAACAATGATTTTGATTGGCGCGTACCGATCAACTGAAACTGACGATCAATTGCAACCTTTGAGCAACACCCCCTAATTCTCATAAACTTTGTGCTTGAACATCCCCTTACCAGGGGTCAATGGGTTAAATGATACTGACTTTATTTGTTCATGGTACAGTGTGCAGATTATTTCAAGGAGCTTACTCTTTATTGGAAAATTATAAAAAATGTTCAGCCTTTGCTGAGCAATTATGATTATTACTTATCGATAAAGGTTCGTTGACCAATGATAAAGCATTGAGGTGCGCATTCAAAATGTATTGAATAATAAAGATAAGATAATTGGATATGGAAATCAAGGTGAGGTCTTCGTTTTTTTTGTTTGTTTTTTTGATTATCATAAAACCAAAAGGGTTATATGTTTCAACTCTCAATACAAGAGAAGATATTGCGTAAAGAAACCACAGACAAAAATTTGATTAACAATCGGAAGCATAGTTGATGAAGACAATAGTACACATTATGATTTTGTGATTAAAAAGCATTAAATCATAGTATGGTTTTGGTAAATTTGTAGAAGAATATCCTAAAAGCAGGTAATGTGTGGGAGATTTTAAAAATAAATTCTTCACCCCCCAAATTCTGAAAAAAGAACACTTTGGAAGTCCACTTTCCTGACCATTTGTCCCATTCAGACATGCCATTAAAGTAGTTTCTGTTAAAGTGGGTTAAATGCTGTATATATCTTAACAGGGTCTTGTGCTGGTTCACAAAGTTCTGTTCCTGGTCACAAAAATCTCCCTTCCAGGGTGGATGTAAAAACTAATTTGGAGGTCCACTTTAAGAAGCCACTTTCATGACCAGTCACATGACTGTTCACACTTTCGGTCAAATTAATTTCTGTTGAACTGGCTTCCGTTAAAGTTGTTTAATGATGCAGATGTGAAAGGGGTCTTACTTTGGATTGTCTTACTGCACCTCCTAAGCATTCACATTCTCCAATCTGAAATATTGTACATCGCGAAACAGCGAAATGCTTGACTTACAAGTGATACTACTGGATGAATGCCGCTTTAGGTCGGTTCATGAAATCCTGTTCGTTCACCTTACCAGCTGAACTAGTTCAAAGTAACAAAAATCTACCTTGCAAGGTGAATGTCAAAACTAGTTTGGAAGTATACTTCAGGCCACTTTTAGGACTGTTTGTACCATTCACATTTCTGGTTAATCTAATTTCTGTTGAACTGGCTTCCGTTAAAGTTGTTTAACGCTGCAGATGTGAAAGGGGTCTTACTTTGAATTGTTTTACGCACCACCCAAGCATCCCTATTCTTCAAACTGAAATGAAGTTTGAAAAGACATTCAAAACAAATAGTGAACTCTCTCAAACATTTACACTTTGCTTGTAACAGAAAAGTCTGAAACTCATCTATCTACATAGACCTGTCATTTATCTCCCTCGGGTAGGGCATTTTTTTAAATCTTTTTTTTCATTTCGTTTGTAAAGAAAAGAAAAAATCATGAGTCATAGTCAGAGATTTTGATTAAGTCCATTGTGATTTTTTTTATTGATTCTACCAGGGTATGAATGAAACCAACAGCGTGATTTATATACTGTCTGGCAAGTACTTTGTGATGGACCAAAAATCTGTGAAAACTTTTTTCTTCAGCGTCCCTCTTTAAATAGTTTGAATCGTGGGATCACGATCTTGAAAAGACTCTTTTGAGATTGGGTTTGATAAAGTTTGACTGTTTTTTTTTCATTGACTTGTGAAAGAA
>BQKZ01001106.1:50973-67061 GCA_036244855.1 Temnopleurus reevesii
GAGTGCAGTATAAATGACACTTTATGGCTTATGCAATAGCATTGAGAGCTCTTTGAAGCTAAAATCAACACTTTTTTGCACATAGAAGTAACAAACCAGTTGCATAATAACGAGTGTTCATCATCATTGTCGACCCTTTTCAGGAGTTCATACAAATTCAATCATTTATTTCCCTTTAACTTTTGAAATCTCTCCAATCGGGAACTTATTCTAAAGCATACAAAACAGAATCATTGACCATTGCACAGCCGATTCAAAACAACTAACCGTCTGAATAAGCATTACGATGACACTTGGCTACCTCACAAAACCTTCCCCGAAAGCCCTAATCTATCCCTACTTAAAATTGCTAAGACTGGCTTAATTGCCCTATTTCAAGTTATAGATTCAGTTATCGTGCATTATCCAGACGTTCAAATATTTAGATTGCAAGTCTCAATATGGCAAGGGGAAGTCAATATTTATTTTGACTTCTGAATGTTAAAGAAGCTATTTATTTTCTGAGTATTTAGCACTTAGATAAATATTATTGTTATGTATTTGTGCAGATATTTGAGTATTTTGCTTTGCTAACTTAGAGAAAAATCTTTGAAAAGTTATTCAGTGTTAATGATACTTGATTTTATACAGATTATAACTTGTTCTCATCATATCAAATTTAGAGAGTTCCTAGAAACTAGTTGAAAAAAGAGAAATGCAATATTAAAGTGTCAATGGTTATATTCTTTTGAAAAACGTTAGAATATAATGAGAGTCAAGTTTCTAGAATAATTTGTTTTCTGTAAAATATCAGACTGAAATATTTGTCCTAGACCTCCTTTCCTTTTCATGGAATGTTCATTTTCATGCCCAGGATTTGAAATCCCTGAAAAGGGGAGGGGGTGGAGTTGATTTTGGTGCCCCCTCCATGACGGCCTGATAGGCAAAAGATAGAGGTTCACTCGCTCAAATTTGGCACCCCTTTTGACTAGTCTGCTAGAACAGACCCTTGGGTTTCGTTGTGCGTATACACAGAGAGTGATACAGGGTATGCATTGTGTGTCTGCATGCTCTCCCCTGAGGATAGAGCAATGCTGTATGTGTGTGATGTAGTCACACAATGCATACCCTGCATCATGCTCTGCGCACGCACACACCGAAAGTCTAGGGTTTGTGCTTTCAAACTACCTTTTGACCTAGATTTTGTCGCCTTCAACCTCTTAGGGGGAAGGGGGGGGGGGTGGATTGAGGTACGGGTTAGAGGTACTTGTGCCGATTTCGTTCTCCCCATCCATAGCTTGATTTATAAGCAAAAGATAGAAAATCCCCAGCTCAAATTTTGCCCTAGGTTTTTTTTCACCTCTTACCCCTCATTGGTTGGGGGGGGGGGGGGGGGTTACAACTAAATAGTGTATGTGTGTGTGTATGTGGTATTGGCTATGCAATAAACCTACACAGTGTAAGTATGTGTGGATTCTCCTTGCTTATATCTCCTTTTGAAAGCGACAACAATTTATACCAGTATTGTAACCTTCACAATCTATTGTGATTTTCATGCAGTTTACTTTCTCTCAAGTAAGACTATTTTAACGCTGGAATGCAAAAGGAGAGCTCTAGACATTCCCGAATGTTATCAAACTCATTCAAAGACAATATTCTTTTGGTTTCCCCATCTAAGTTCACATGGGGTTAAATTCCTTCTGTATTTGTCCCCACGTAAGGCTGCGTGGGTTAACTCCTTCTGCATTTTAGCCATTTTTAGCCATATGGAGTTGAGCCCTCTTGCATGTGTCTCAATGTGAGGCCACACAGAAAATTAAGTCCTTTTCTATTTTTAACATTTTGAGGCAAGTTACCCCAATAATGATTATCACTCAATTTCATGCCTGTGGAGTTACTACCCTTTGCAGTTGTCTCAATTTTGAGGCCATATTTATTTGCTTCAGGTTAAACCAATGTGAAATGGCTGAAAACTGTGTTTGTCTTGGAATATCATTAAGTCCTTCTGTATTTGTTCCATTTTGAGGCAGTAAACTCACTCTGCATTTTCACCCATTTTCAGGCCTTATGGACTTACTACCCTTTGCATTTTTGCACATTCAAGTCTTTATGGAGTTGCATTTGTCCACATATGAGACCATGTGGAGTTAACACCCTTTGCGTTTGTCCCCATCATTATGAGGCCACATTTATTTGCTCCTAGTTAAACCAATGTGAAATAGCTAAAAACTGCGCTTGCCTGGGAATGTCTTATTTCTATTTAAATGGCAGAATGCCGGTAGCTATTTACAGAGTGGTTTGATATTTGCTTGTATGTTCTAAAATGCAATCTTGCCCTTGGTAGAATGCTGACATAAATTCAGTCATTCTGAATTGGTAACCAGGTTCCTTTAATTTCTCTTGAATTTAGCTTACATTTGTGAAAAATGTTATTTTGGTGATTCTTCAACAGAGTTCGGATGTCTTCAACAGCATTCAGGGCTGCTGTTCAAAAGTGTCTTTCTTCAATTTGTTTGTTTTGAGTTTTAGCAGGTATTAAACAAATTATGAATATTATAAAATAACCTGTACCTTGTGTATTTTAAAATTATGTTGGTTTAGATTCATGCATTGAGTTAAATTAAATGAGTAAAGAATAAGAACAAACAAACAAGCAAAACAAAAACAAAAAATGCAGCAAAATTTTACAGAGCCATACTTGATAATTGCTGCTCTTTCATCCCTAAATATAGAAAAAGATAAATCATTATGAACTTTTACGATTATTTGACAAAAAATGAATTACCACACTGATGCTTTTGCCATTGACAGTTATTAAGGTCTGAATATGCAGACTACTCTAATGTATAGAAATGGGGGCGTGGTCAAGTAGGCTCTGCGTGGGGGCGTGTCATTTGATCAGCTGTGTGTTGTGTCTAGTGCAGTGCTTTGGTAATTACAGTCAGGTCCAAGGGTTGCGTACATACAATGTTCCTCAAGAAATCATGAAGATTTTGGGGGTATGAGAGAAATATTGTGAGAAATATATGGGCAGCGAAACAAAATCTTTGAAAATATTTCATACCAGATTTTCCCCAAAGATGTCTGGTGCAGTGCTGTGGTACTTTGATTCAAGTCAAAGTATGTTTCTCAAGAAATCATAGATATCATTTCAGAGTATGACATTTGGGGTTTCTCTTTCGTATTGTGAGAAATGTATGGGCGGAGAAATAAAATCTTTGAAGATATTTCATACAGATATTTCCCCAGAAAGATGTTTTCTCTAGTGCTGTGCTGTGGTAATTATACTCACGTCCAAGGGTTGCATGTACATGCAATGTTTCTCAAGAAATCACCAAGATAACTTCAGGGTATAAGATTTAGGGGCTTCTCTTTAATGTTGTGAGAGATGCGTGGGCGGAAAAATAAAATCTTTTTAGATATTTTGTACCAGAGTTTCCCAGAAGATGTTTTTCCTGATTCCCACTTTATTTCTAGACTTTGCATCGCTCTGCATGCTCTTTCTTATGTTTTGCACTTATATTTGTTTGAAAACATGGAGCATTAAGATAACCCTAGTTTATCTGTCTAAATATTTGCAAATTCAACTATGTAATCAACATTTAGTTTGAACAGTATATTGTAATGTTATCATATACCTGTAATTGTTTTTGATCCTGTTTCCATGGAATTGGTGGCTTTATTTCTTACCTCTATGTGAGATTAAGGAAATGTAAATATTTTTATCATTTAATCATATGTTTAGTGTCCACTTTTACAGGGGCTTAGCCAATAGAATTGTTTTGGTTGTGAATAAGTCTCTATAATATTTGCTTGAATAAATATAATGGAAAAGTTCCAATAAATTTCAAATGTTGAATTGTCCTCTTGAGAAAGTCATTGTAAAGATGTCCAATTGCTGCATTTTATACATTTTTAAATTCAGAAGAGTTAAGGCCAACACACCCTACACGACGTTTAGTTGTACGACTTTGAGACTAACACTGAAACATGGCGAAATACGTTGTTCCACAGCAAGGTACTTCATACTTGAAACTTCTGAATTACCAAGTATCAAGTATACTGGCTTGAGACGAGTATTATAGCATGTTTCAGTGTTGGCAAAGTTGGTCTTATTCGAAAGTCATACGATTAAAGGTTGTGAAGTGTGTGGTGGCCTTTAGTCTCACAACATGATATTGTAATGCCTCATTATTTATTCCATTTTGGTGAGTTAGATCTACCTATAAACTTTGTCAAACTTTAAATATCCCTAACAAGTCATCACTTAAATATTTTTTTTTTATAGAATGTAGATATCAAGAAAGATATGAAATGAGACTAAACAAATTTTCCATGAAGATTCATTTAATCCAATGATTTCACTAAATTACTAAGTAATGCCTGATATTATGTACATGATATACATTTTTTTGTCCATACAAGATTCCTTTACACTTGATCCTCGTGTTCCAGAACATCAAATTGGCATGGTCCACTGCTAAAGCCCACCTGTATCCCGAAACCAACAATTATTCTAGATTTTTCCGCAAACATGGCCTTAGAATTCTTTTCCCGGCTCCATTGTCGCTGTACAGTATCAAAATTTCAGTATGTACACAAAGAGAGAATAGACCGGAACAGTGATTATGGAACCAAAATCCCATGACGGGTTCTTTCATTGGTTTGTGTACATTGCTTGAATTTACAATGATGAAAAAGTGAACAGAACACCTACGCAATTGTCATTTTTTTCCTCATTAAGGTCAAATGTTGGATGATTTTGTTTGCAGTATTTCAAGACCTGTTGAGAATTGAGTTATCGCATTCATGAGCTTGGGATGTTCGTTGAATGTGATTTGAAATGTTTAAAGCGTTCAGTTTGTCTGCAACGACCCATTATGGGTTTGGACACGCTTGAGCATTGAAATAGAGTGCCCAGGTGTTGTGAGAAAAAAATTTGCAGATGTTACCTGGCAGGATTTGAACCTGTGATGACTTGGTTCCTAGACTGGTGTTAAGCCCCGGTCACATAGGACCCCGGAAGCAACACGATTCACCCCGACTCTTTGTTAATTCACAGTTAACTGCCTCAGAACAACGAGTCAGGGTGAATTGTGTTGCTTCCGAGGTCCTATGTGACCAGTGCATTAAAACCATTAGACCATTAAATTCAATATCAAATTAATATGTTATGACTCTAGACCAATTCGGTTTAGGTGTTGATTCTTATGCTAATTTCTAACTGGGAGCTTCAGCTATGTATGCTTGTCTATAAACTATCTCCACACTGACATAGCAACACACTTCGCTCAGAACTCAACCTATAGAATAGTACTTTTGTTCATCTATGGAAGCCCCCCATTTATGACCGCCTTTTCGTACAGTGCTGAGAAGTCAAATTCGTGTATACATCAATAAATTTCAATTAGTCTTGTTACATTAATAAATTTCAATTAGTCTTGTTACATTAATAAATTTCAATTAATCTTGTACAAATAAAATGAATACATTGCCACTGCTTGTATTAACAGCGAATGATATTAATGTTTTTTTTTATTAATTATAATCACCAATTTTTTATGTAATAACTTGATCTATTAATCTAATGAGCAATGTAATTAAAACAGCTGAGAAGGAAAATAGTAAATGTGAAGCCTCAATTTCCCTACTATACTTTCTCTCAGTGACCCTGTGTTTGATAATAATTAATGATACTTGAATTTATATAGCGCCTTTTTTTCCAGAGGATACAAAGCGCTGCTTGTTATCACTGGAACTAATGACCCATCACATGTTAAGCCAGTAATCTATATATGATTGCATATAAAATTAATGGCGCTGTTACTCTGAATACCTTTGATTATGTTATTTTGTTTGTAAATTGGTAGTTGTTGATAAATATTTGTGTATCTTATGAATGAACTGCTCAATTTTGCTTGTAATGAAAGATTTTATAAACCTGTTGGTCAGGACAAATAATTTGGTCTGGGCGCCTAATAAAGGGGGCATCTATTCATGTACATTGTCTATTCATGTACATTGTCTTGGGCCTTGAGATACATAAGATTTATTCTGCTAATTATATATCAAAACCTTCAAAAGTAATATTACTATTGATTCACTAAATTGGCGTGGTAAACATTTATCTTTGTAGCAAACATGACATTTCAGTACCGTACTTCTGCATATGTAGATCCCAAATTCAAAGCAGAGAGATGGAAAGAGAGGAGGAATAAAAAACTATTATATTCTTGTAAACTTCTGATGAATAGCTTTTATTTGTGTCAATGAAAATTCATTCAAGAAAAATCCTTGTAACTTTTTCAAATAAGATGAACCTAAACAGTTCACACACAAACGAAAGAGTAGGTCTCTTTCTTCAAGTCTAACAAGGCTGCAAATTCCAGATCTTTCATTACTTTTCTCCTTTTGATTTGCATCAGAATAACTATCTTATCAAATAAGAAGTTCCCCGGGTTCTGAGAAGAATGCTCTCAACTTCAAAAGTTTTGGTGCATAAAAAGCGAAAAAGGGATGGGGGTATATTTGACAAGAGAAAGGGGGAGAGACAGACAGAGAGAAAGAAAGGGAGAGAGATAGATAGATAGACAGATAGATAGATAGATAGATAGATAGATAGATAGATAGAGAGAGATGGAGAGGGTGAAGGGAGAGGGTGAAAGAAAAGATAAAGGAATAGGAAGAAGAGAGGAAAAGAAAAAAACAAGATGAAGAAGAAACAAAAACTGAAAACAAGAAGAAAAGAAAAAATAAAGAAGAAAAAAGGAGAAAAGAAAGAAGAAAAGAAAAAGAAAACAGGAGAAAAAAAGCGAAATTAGAAGAGAAAAATGAAGAAAAAACAAAAAAGAGAAAAAGAAGAAGAAAGAGAAAGAGAAGAAGAAGAAAAAATGAAAAAGAAGAAGAAAAGAAGAGAAAGAAAAAGAAAATTAAAGAAAAGAAGAGGGGGAATGGAGGAAGCAATTATAAATATATTCAGAGAAATGATAACCTGAATATTTTTAGTCTCCAAGGAATCAAAATTTACTTTTCTTTTGTTAACTCCTAAACTTCTGTGACAAAAACTGGAAATCTTCAATTTGATCATATTGACTGAGAAATCTTGAAAATATAGTCAAACAATTCTTGATGGTGCCGACTCAAACATGACAATGGAATTTACATATCATCACTCAATGAAATATCAATTGATATAAAGATATTGAACAATTCAGTTAGAGAAGAGAACTGGGGCAGTTCAATTTTCAAAATTTGTTTAATTATACATTCTTGGTGTGTAATGTTATGAATAGTTATCAATTTTGATAATTACACAGATTTTTGGCATGGTTTATTGATACCCGTGTGTTTGGGAATATACAAAATTAAAAATACATTTATAAAAAATGATTACATTTTTGTGAACACAAAACAAAACAAAGATTATGACCTATACTTAAAATGAAAATTTCACAGATATGTACAAAATCATCTATTTGTTGAGAGAACCATAATTATCATGAATGGGTATTATTATGACAAACTATTATCTATATTGCCTTTCCCCTCTCACTAATGTAGTGCAGTATTTTTCAATGAACTTTTGACCTATGCATCCCATCTTTGTGTTTTTAAGCGTACTCAAGTCTTCTTTGTACTCTGATCATTAATTTCACAAATCGACTATTTTGAATATATATATATTTTGCCTTGGATTAAAAGAAGTGTATTCGGTTTTACATCAAAATCTACTACTATATAATTCAATATAAGCTGTTTATATCATTGAATTGCCTGCAGCAGATTAATACTGATTATAGTATTCAATAATACAAACATTCTTCTGAGAAGGAGGAATTGTATGTATAGGTGAAAAGTTGTCACAATATGAACTTTATAAAGCCCCGGTCACATAGGACCCCCGGAAGCAACACGATTCACCCCGACTCGTTGTTCTAGAGGCAGTTAACTGTGAATTAACAAAGAGTCGGGATGAATCGTGTTGCTTCCGGGGTCCTATGTGACTGGGGCATTACACAACGTTCCCAATATGGGAATTAATTATGGAGCCTAATATAGAAATATTTTCAGAGTTTAGTTGTAGTACACCATCAAACAATTAGGTAGCATTTAGGATCTGCCAGTTTAGAATTTTTCATCAGAAACAATGATTCAAAACAAGTTATCCTACTACCCTACTATGAGAATGTAATCAGAAAAAAACTGTTCAAAAGTTTGGGAACCATATGCTAGATCACGTCAAATATTGCAGCTTAATTACAAGTTACGCTGAGTGGTCCCAAATTATAGAGAATTTTACCAAGTACATAATGAGCCTCACGGGAGTTCTAGTGAGTAAAAGGCATCAAGGCATCTCGCTATAACATGCCACAACGTGCCACAACTTTGCCACTCGCCACTCCAACAAACTGGCCAATGTGAGAACCCTATTGAAATCTCAGAAAGATGAGTTCATGTTTTAGGGAACACTTCAACTAAAGCCTATCATATAGAATTTAGCCAAATGTTACTGTTGCAGTTCTATACAAAGCATACTGTAACTATATTGTCGATTACACAATAAACTAAAAGGAGCTCAAAATACTCTAAAACTGGCAAAACACACATTTTGAGGAAACCCCACCGATCTAATGATTCTGTTCAACTCTAAGATGTTAGTTATTTGGTTATTCTGCAGCACCCAAAACATTGATTCTTTAACAAGAAGATGTTGATTTTCAACCATTCATATATGACAACAGAAGCGCTGAGCCGGTTATAATCATTGCGTTGGGATTTTTTTCCGTCTAGTAAATATGCATTCCACATGGGAGATTCATCTTTTGACAATTCAGAAAGTTACTGTATCACAGATGCCCAGCAGTACTTATGTACTTATAAACATATGGTAGTTTGGACAAAATGTGAGACACAGCTCCTTGAGTCTCAGCCCCTCCATTTTTAATGCAAATTATGTGATGCCTGTAGTGCATTTATGTGCTTATAGAGCTTGGCCTGTAGCTCAAAGAGATTCAACTACTTTGACAATTAATTCTTACTCCATGGTACAGTTATGATTAATATTTAACATAAGCTTAATTGCATCTTTTATGTTACAGGCCCCTGGTGTAAATTGATGTCTCACTTTCTGTATGAATGTCCAGACAAAAATATTTTAAAGAATTTTAGCACAGGGTGAACAGAGACAAAACTTAAATCATTAAAGAATAGTTTTTATGAGGTGGATATCTTTATGGACCCTTTTATGGGATAAATTTTCCAATATACTGTAGACTATATGAATAATAAGTGGAAGCAAATAGATGGAGATTGAAGTATACTGTGTAGAGTTTGGCCCTCTTCATCCTCGCACCCCTGTTCACACTGTCTTACAGTCATTTGACTTGTGAAAAAGACTTTGGTCCAGATATTTGGTCATTAACATTCTATTTTCTTAATATCTAATGAACATTCCATAAATGGTCCATATTATTAGTAACTTTTCAACTGTTGAAAGGCTTGAATGTACTTAGTGTATTTTCCTCTATCATGATTCTGATGTGTACAAACTTTCTTGTTTCGCCCTAAGTCGCTTATTTCATGCTCCTTGAACATGTCTCCAGGCTCTTTTCATTACAGACCTATTGACTTTCGTCTTAGCTGAAGTACTTTTAGTGATGCTCTGATTTAGAAGTCACCAGTGTTTGTTTGAAGTGGGATAAAAAGGCTCAAAGAACTTTACCTTTGCAGTAACAATTTCCAAGTTGAAAAGGGACATTCTATTTAGTTTTCAATAGAAGGAATAAACAAACATAACAATAATAAAAAACACAGAAAATTAAAAACATAAAAACTCAGTCAGTTTCTATTGTAATATTGACAGTATATGGACAGATAGATGATGAATAGCCCTATTTGCTACCCCCCCCCCCCCAAAAAAAACCCCCACCCTACGAAAGTATGAAGCACTGGTAATGACGTGTCCTGTACTTCTCTAGTTTTCCATGTTTTCCAAACATTTTATTTCTTGTTACTACCATTTAAAATAAATTATTTAACAAACATCCTATATTTCATATTTCGTGATGTCCCTAGCATTTTGACTATCTAAAATTTACTGTTGGAAGTTGTAGTGAAATACAATTATAGAATTGCATGATATTTCAATTAATGAAAACCTAAGTATAGCAAGGTAATTGGTCGGTTGCAAGTATTCTTGAAACATTTCATGGTGGTCATCCTATCATGCATGGAAGACCCAGAGTAAAGTCGACAACCTTTTTTTATGAACTATAATTTCTTGTTCACACATAATAAGTATTTTAGGCATGATTATGTGAAAATGTTCATTATAATTTTTCCTTTTAACTGTTTTATAAAGTTAATACATGTAGGTAAGCAATATATTCACAAAAGGGATTTTCATTAATAGAACAATTTCTGGAGGGCTTGTAGACATATCCCAGGTCCCCTCGTACAAGTCCAACTCTTTGAGAACATATTTGATGTGTGAGCATTTATTTCATAATTTCCTTCACAGGTTCCATACAAATACGAATAAAAACGGCCCACATATCACTGTCAATATTGAGATTGACTCTCATTTTCATCAAATTTCCTGACCATTCTTAGCTTCGAACGTGAATAAATAGCCCCTCCGCAATTCACACAGCCCAGAATACCTTATGTTTTGTTATTCCGACACCGTGTATTGTGCAGCCTTAACAAATTTGACACAATAATTGTGAAGCTCAATAGAAAACCAACCAGAGAAAGAAAAGGAATGGGAAAAAAATATGCCAACTTGTTGCGGCTGACCGCAAGTTACAAGCACAATGAAGGGAGTGCATAAGAAAAATATATTTTCTGAAGAACGGGAGTGGGAGATCATTTAAAAAGGAGGTGATTTTTCTTATAATGTCAGAAACTTTTGAAGGTATCCCAGACTTGGGGCTATGGTAAAAATCAAGAAAAGAAAGCCACAGGCATTTCTTTTTTGTCAGACAGCGATAATGGCATTGACTTGTAGTTCAGATTGTGATACATAGCTCTAATGATATCTTGATTATTGCCTTTTGACGAAGTTTTGAATGGAAATGCATTATCCGGCTCATAAGTTTGATTAGTTTGATATTGTACCCCTTATACCACCCCAGGCCCTGTCCTGCATAATACTTTGATGTGGTTTGCTATTAGGGGTATCATACAAATGGAATTTTTTGTAGAAAAGACTGGAATAATTGGCTCAGTCAGTCTGGATTTAAAGGCATTGTCACACATTAATAATGATTTTATAATATATAACAAGAATTATTAAATCAAACTCGATGTTATAACATTCAGATAGATTAGAAATTATGAAACATGCAAAATATAAGGAATATATAATGGCACTATCGAGATATCAATGAACATTTAAAATCGTGTTCCATGGAAGTATAATCCCCGCACAGTGTGCCCTTATGTAGGTCACATGTTGAATCTAAGATTTTTTCGAGCACTCAATGTTGATTTTGAAGCCTATTTTCACAACTTAGTTTATGCTCACTATCAACTATGTAGGTAGCAATTAGGATCTAACAGTTGAGAATTTCTTAAATGAAATACAAATATATAATGCCTTTAACTTGGGGATGATGGGGAATGGGTAGATGTTTTGGTAAGTGGGCGTGGCACCTGCTACGAATAGGGGTGCATGCAGTTGATGATTTATTTAGAATGTGCTGCACTTGACCCAGGGGCAGGAATGAACTCCTGTACAATGCATAAGCATTCATTAAGCTGCCTACATGATTTTGTAACATGTTATAATGCATGATATTTGTGTATAATTACTTTTATTATCAATATTATTCTGCATAGAGAGTGCTATTTGGTAACTGTACACTTGTCCATTTACGGGGGAGGGGGAGCCGGAATGATAGGTTGGTGGGGAATGGGGTAGATGTTTTGGTAGGTGGGCGTTACACCTACATGTAGCTGCTCCCAATAGGGTTACAATTAATAATTTTCCTGCAACAAGAGATTTGTTGGCAATGTGCTGCACTTCACCCAGGGACAGGAATGAACTCCTGTACAGTGCATTCGCCATTTAGTTGCTGATATGCTTTACAACATGTTATAATGCAATATTTGTATTGAGCATAATATTTGTGTATTATTACGTTTATTGTCAATATATTTCGCATAGAGAGTGTTATTTGATAAGTGTACATTTGTCAATTCAGTTTGCAGTCACAATCAATTCATTTAACCTGTTCCCCATATTCACATCAACAATTGCAACGCTCTTTCAAACATGCGCTCAACCAATGCTTGATAGAATACCATGGTATTGGTTGGTATGTGAACGATAAATACCAGCATTATCTAACCTGAAACCTTTCAATGAATGAAAATAGAAGATATGGCTGGACTGTTTTGTAGTCTGGTATTGACAGCTCGTGGTTCATTGAATATTAAGTTTTTTTTAACCTGCTATTCCAATAGAAAAAAAAGAGTCAATTTACAGTCTACAATTATGGAATCCATAAGATTTAGACTATATATTCAAGTATTTCAACTTGTATTATTGCAAGTGAGGAGTCCTGGTTAGGATATGATGTGAATAATTATTTTTTTTAATAGCATTTAATATCAATAAGACCACTTTCGGATTATAAATGAATGTTAAATACATATTTGACACTTTCATGGAAATTCATCCTCACTATTTAAACGCATTCACATCAAAGCTTAAAACACATCTTTTTGACACGCCATTATAACAAGTCTACTTTACCACTCATGTCTTTACTTAAATAAGAGTCTTTTCAGCTCAGTAGAATATATTAATATAGTTTCTGTGCTATATGGGTATTATTATTATTATTCATTATTATTATGGAATTGCCCAAATTCACCTCATGTATATTCCAGAACGGTTAGAATCTCTGGTTTCAGAGCATTTTTGACCTCTGGTCCTTTTAAACATAACACACTTGTTCCAGTCCCACAGGTATTGCACTGGTTGAAAATGTAGCCTACCTGTGGAAATATAAATACAAGAAAATGCACCGGTATCACGATTTGCATTGTTAAGAAATCGTTCAATAAATAATAACAAGCAGCCTTGGAAGGCTTCCCTTTTCATCTTTCTAGCCTAAGGTGGTTCAATATTTCACTTTTATCCATTTTGATTATCAGTTTTTAATGGAGTTAGTGAGCGTAGATCAGTGGTGTTTTTCTTCGCCTCATTTTCGCCAGTGAGCCAGAAAATGTTGAGCTATTATGTGGCCAAGATGAAGTTGAGGGTTGTTATCTGTCAAAACAGATTTGTTTGAAAATGAAATATTTAGATATGAGGTTGGGCTTTTGCTTTTGGGGATATAAAAGCACTTTGTATTGTGTAAAGGGGAAAAGTTGAAGATCACATTTGGAGGGATGGGCATTAATTAGAGTGGGTTTTATCAATAAAAGATAGGAAGGTTTTTAAGGGGTGTGGCATGAGCAAGGCAAAAGGATGTTTGAAAAGAATTCAAATGTAAAGAGAGATAATACTAAATGTGATAGATAAATAGTTGGGAGAGAGAGAGAGAGAGAGAGAGAGAGAGAGAGAGAGAGAGAGAGCGATCGAAAGAGAGAGACAGAGACAGAGAGAGAGAGAGAGAGAGAGACAGAGCGAAAGATATACAGAAATAAAGAAAGAAGAAGAAAGAGTTGGAGAGAGAGAGAGAGAGAGACAAAGAGAGGAGAATGTAAGGGTTACAGGGTAAGTGGGACAAGGCAAGAAAAAGTCTTTGGATGCCCTCAAATGCGATTTAATTTTGATAGCATCGGTTAGTAAAAAAAAAAAAGCCCTTTTAACCCATTGAAAACTGGAACCGGGTGGTCCATGCACAAAGTCTTTGGGAATTAAAGAATTCAGTAGTAAATGGGTTAAAAGTATTGTTTCACACAATTTACACAATTCATGAAGAAAAGAAGACTTGGAAGGGAGTGAAAAGCCAAAGATCATTTATTCATAATTTTTATGTAATTTTTCAATTTTGATAAGAAATTTAAACAAAAGAAAGAAAATAAACTACAGGTCAGGCCATTTGGAATCCAAACATTTATTTGAGGGCCTATAGAGTTGAGAAACAGTTTCGCTGTCACAGTAAAGACCATGATCAACTTCGCAAAATGGAAGTGATAAAGTGCATTCATGAAGTAGCGATTTAAAACCAAGTATTTGTAGCACAGTGACATACTCTCCTACTTAAAATAAAAACTTGGTTCAACACACTTTCTAGTATTGTAGGACTTGTTCAGAAATGACACGGGGAAGGGGGGGGGGGGAAGAAAAACACTTTGAAAAGAAATGTACTTTAGTACAGCACGCCATGAAAATCATGTGAACATTTTCCTGAATAGTGGGATTGGCACTGTCAAGTAGGTTCATGGTACAAAAGACAGAAATTTGAGAATGTCTGGAAAATTTTAAAGTCTTTCTTAAGTGTTCATTCTTATAGACATCGTTCCCAATCCATCAAAAAACGTTGATCCAGCGACTTTTGAAGACCAAATGTATTTTTGATAAATATTGAGCAATTTCCCGTAAAATGTAGATCTTTTATATGATCAATGAAAGTGAAAAGTAAACATGGTATTGAAAATGGAAAGAGAATTGTAGTCTTGTAAACATAATGAAAGCACTGCTACATCTGCGACTTAGGGGGTGTTGTTCAAAATCAACTGCAACTTTGCAAATTGCAACACGCATTTTCATTCCCAAACGATATGCGCATTTAACTAACTGATTGGCACCTTTAGATCAACTGCAACTTGTGATCAATTGCAACTTTTGAGCAACACCCAATAAATCTATTCAAATGTTGTCAGCTGATCCATAGCAGTTTGGAACATACTGGTAGTGACTAAAAAGTTGTATTGATTTGCATATGATTTGCATATAACTTGTCATCCCCCAGTTTCATACATTCTGTTGATATGTTGCTTTTGATAAAGGGGGAGAAAGTGGCCAGGAAAATTCTGCATGCTTTAAAGGGAAACCAACCCCTGGAATTATCGTGGTCCCATAATATGAAGGAAAATAATATGAACAAACTGAAAATTTGAGCAAAATCGGACAACCCGTTCAAAAGTTATGAATTTTCGAAGTCACAGAGATATGACGATCCCTACCACTCATTAGGGATCCGTGCGATCGGCAAATTTGACGGAATCCGTGACGGATGTCGGACAACTCCTCATTCACTCTGTATACAAATTTTCACATTTTCTCCTTTTTTTTCGGAAAAGCCAACAAAATGCCAAAGTTTGGTTGGGGTATAGCATTTCTGTATTAATTCTGCATGTATATCGAAAAGATTCATGCTGCAACCTTACTCAAAATTTTACATTGATCAATTTTTAAATATTCTATGTACGAAGTGAATGAGGGGTTGTCCGACATGACGTCACAGATTCCGTCGGTTTTGCCGATCGCACGAATCCCCATGAGCGGCAGTGATCGTCAAATCTCTGTGACTTTGAAATTTCATTACTTTTGAACGGGTTGTCCGATTTTGCTCAAATTTTCACAGTTTGCTATTCTGATTTATTCAATGGGAGCACGACAGTTCCAGGGGTTGGTTCCCCTTTAAGGTGTAAAATGCATGAGATGATCCAATGGTAAACCTGGGAACAAGAAAATGAAACCATGTTTCTCCAACGCCATGGACACTCTACCCAACCCACAATAGCAAAGTTCAACTAAATATTGACTGTACAAAGAAAAATAATTATACCTTTATTTACAAGTGTACATTCGCAAGTAGACTAGTATCTGGCGTGAAGCAATTACATAGTGAATAACATGTTTGCAAATATTGGGGTGGGCCGTTTATATTTGCTTAATCTATTTGATCATATCACTCCTTGGAATTCTCTCCATAAATCCAATATTTTTTTGTTTGTTTTATGTTGAGTATGGAAAATCAGCCTTATCTCGCGGTAAATAACTCATTTATACATTCTATATCTTGTAATAGATAATATGGGAGATATTTAAATCATGTCTTTACCAATGGTTTACTGAAATTGTTGCATCTAGATTAAGCTGAATCCTTATCAGTCCACATAACAAAAGTCTCGCAAAAATTCATAAA
>BQKZ01001106.1:72279-101453 GCA_036244855.1 Temnopleurus reevesii
AAAAAAATTTGAGCGCATAGTACTGTTCGAATTATGGATAACCCAATCTCTTCTGTGTTTTTTCTTATATAGTGATCGAACCCATAAATAGTATTATTATGTAGGATGTGTTTCCCAAAAAGCGATATTATATTATGTATATATATCTTGTATCTCTGATCGACTGTTGCAGCCTTCTTTCCCTCTGTCCTATACTCCCTCTCTTATTGTCCTTCTTTTTTCTTTGTTTTTGTTATTATATAAAGTATGTATTGTATATGTATTGTATTTTCTTTGTTGTTTTTGTATCTGCCGGCATATCCAACACAAGCCCTGCTTCTGGATATGCGCCCTTTTCCTTCAATTTGTTTACGTACCTTAATGATTCATGTTCTAATTATCCTATAATTTGATTACAATTGTAAATTGATACACTGTACATCAATGATTTATTTGAAGGAAAAAAATAAATATTATTTTGAATTGAATTGAATTGAATTATTGTGTAAAAGATTTGAGTTGATTGAATGAGGGTAAATATAAACCCCAAGGATTCCGTATAAAGATCCCTTATATTTAAATATAGAGCGAAGGATCGGAAATTGGCAGGAAGTACCCTGAATTAGATACAGGACCCTAATATAGGGGTGCAACCTTACCCCCGTTTTGTGTACTTCCAAGGATTTCCCCAAATGAGTTTATATTTCAATGGAGTCTTGTAGGCTCTAGATATATTGAGGCGGTGTTACTCTATCCCAGGATTTCTCAATCTCGTGATTCTAGGGATCTTTGTTGAACTTTTTCGCAAGAAATAGTAATGTTATTTAATTGCAGAAACACACTTGACCTTTTGAACTTTAGCACACAATCTAGACATATTATGTATGAATTTCAGATCATATCATATTTAGCTGTATTTATGATATTGTTCTTGTTGTGATTATGTTATTAGTTTAATCAAGGTAGTTCGTGCACCTTAAGTGTAATTTTAATTGAGTGTAATTGACAGATATTATGCACTTCATAAATCCTTGATTATTGTGATCATTATTAACCAAAGAAAAAAATAGTTTGGTTAGCCTCAAGTGACCGCCTCTCTGTGAATTGCCTGACGAGACCAACTTTTCAGATGTTCTTTGCTTTCACACCTTAGTGTATTTATTATGGTTAATTTTTTACACAATAGATTGATTATTGTGAACAAACACCCAGGTGCGTTTATCTGCACACTACAAACTATACTTAAAATTTAAAATAATATGATGTTTGATCATTTATTGTGAATATGATAATTCTTTAGGGCTTGTCAGACAGATAATCCTGATATTGTCTAGATGAAAAATAATGCTGCAATTTTATAACTCTCGCCCACAAGCAACATAAAAATTCTAAAAGTTAGAAAAACAAAATCAGCTCGCTAGAAATCATAAGTCTCAGGACCTTCTAGAAGTTGCACGCTAATTCTGAAACTGGGAAAAGTGCCAACACCCCTCTTGAAAATTTCTCTTTGATACATGAGACCGCTGTCTGACCTAGTTATGGCATTCGTAGGTACTAAAATAAATGTGATTACTTCATTTGTGAGTACCAAGTGAGTTCCATATTACAAATTTCAGGCACAAGTTCATGAACATCTGTGAGGAAAGTATGTTGATTTCAATGTCGGGTCTTGCATTAGGAAGTTTTGTGAAAACTGGACCTTTGGTAATATATGGGATATGTGTTTCTTCATTGAGTTATTCATAAGTGCAGGATATTTTTGTATCAAAACATTAACATAACTACAGTTGTGATAATATTAATTCATTAGTGCAGCCAATATATGGCTTTTAAGTAATGAGAGAGTGAAGTAGATATAGAGAGAGAGGAATGAATGAAGTATAGAAAAAAGATGGTGAAAAGGAGAGGAAATACGAATGAATGACTATGTAAAAAAGCAGCACCATCGCTTATGCAAGTGGAATTCAGAGTGAAAGAAAGCAAAAGACAAGAGAATAGAGGAGATGGAGAGAACAGAAAAAAGGAAAAACAAGATATATTTGATATGGCCATGTAAAATAAAAAGGGACATAGATTTGTAGGGATTGTATGTATGTGTGTTTGACAGATAGATGGATAGATAGACAGACAGACAGACAGATAGATAGATAGATAGATAGATAGATAGATAGATAGATAGATAGATAGATAGATAGATAGATAGATAGATAGATAGATAGATAGATAGATAGATAGACAGAGAGAGAGAGAGAGAGAGATGATATCAGAGATGATGCATTAGCTGAAGAAAAACAAAATTTGAGTAACAAAATATATTTGAGAAGGTTGTGCAAAATACTGAAGGACATAGATTCTACACATCAATTGTTACCTCAACTTAAACATTAATACTAAAATAAACAGAAACACAAAACTAAAATCGAAAGCGAAGCCTAGATCTGATTGAAGATCAGAGGAAAATCAAACAGAACAAGGGAAGGAAAGTGATCTCACAAAGGACAATTCTAAAGCAGATAAACACATAATGTACACGTGCTAACCATCCCTGGCCAATATCCCAGCAATAAATGTCTTCCCCTGATTTCAATGTCCCTCCCCTCGAAGAGAGTGGACGACTAGATGTAAATGTACCTAGTGAGATGCAATGCATACAGAGACACACAAACACTACACCCGTACGTAGATAGCATCACTACATAGCACTCACACACTCCTCTCTCTCTCTCTCTCTCTCCCTGCGCTCATTATGCGCTCCCTCCCGCAAAGCTCACTACCTTGGAGGCGCTATATAATATGCATGCGTGCCGTCATCTTGCTCTGTGGGCGCTGACACCATCAGCTGGGCGTGCATCACCACGGCGAAGTACGCATCGCGACGATGATGCGATGAACGGGGGACACCGACTTGATCTATAAACGCACATGTAAGACGCCTTCTCTGCACTGTACAGATACTATTGATGCATTCTAAACTCCCATCCATGATTTGCACATGCAGGAGGATGGTTTTATCGCAGATGGAGAAGTGATATTGGAATTACACACATCTCTTGTGGATATATTGACTATATTGACTATA
The DNA here is from genome assembly GCA_036244855.1 of Temnopleurus reevesii. Classification (NCBI taxonomy): domain Eukaryota; kingdom Metazoa; phylum Echinodermata; class Echinoidea; order Temnopleuroida; family Temnopleuridae; genus Temnopleurus; species Temnopleurus reevesii. The sequence continues at coordinate 75,338 of BQKZ01001106.1, forward strand.
TTTGAACTATATATTCCTCTCTGAATAGGTATATGCTTGTGGACTATATAGCATCATCATAGCATCGCTTGCTTGTCAGTGATATTCATCGGAAAACATATTCACTGGATATTTCACTGGATCTACCAATACCATTTCATAATATGAATACTGTGATGATGTATCATGCATCGTTGATGACCTTCATATAGCAGTTGGTAGTGGATTCAGGGATATAATTGAACCTTTGTGGAATCTAAAGGAATATACGTCATATTTTTGCTGAATGTTTTGCTCACTGATTTCAAGAAACATCAGAAAATCAGCATTTTCTCATTGCGCGGTGTCCTTTGACTATTGTTTACGCGCACAAGCGAACAATAGTCTGCTGACTGATTTTTGTGGCCTATTTAATCGAATCACAATTTTTTTTATTAATAACCACCCCTTTCTTTTACATGATATTCCTCCAAATTTTGGGATACATTTAAACTCAATCAACTCTCCCAATATCTCAAACAAATGTAGGCATCAAATATCCATCTGACTGTAACTGCATGAAACGTCTGTTGAATTCAGTGTTCTAATGTGAAAGAATATATCACATAATCGGATTGTTAGTGTAGTGTTAGACTCTAGCACCAAATTTGCAGTTCTTTCTTCTAATTTGCTCATTAAAAAAATCATCCTATCAGACCATTTTGCTTCAAAATAACATTTTTCATTTGATAGAAAAAAATTGCAAAATTTCTCTGGCAATCTTACTCTCCCAGAGGAAGAAATATCTCAAATCGAATAATCCAGTTTACACCAGAACAAAATATAGTAACGCCAATCTACGTTCACACCAAGGCCTGTGGAATTGTGTTCACATTAAAGCCTGTCTGTCCACGTTCACACCAGATCATACAACAGCATCGAACATGTAACGCAGCTACGCATATCAACGGAATGCAACCATCGATGCGTCAGAATTGATACTCTATATCAATTGACCATCGGCTTGTCTCGGTTGTTAATGTAATCTTTGTTACCGTTAACGATACCCACTTTGTGTTACGTCACATCTGTGTATACATCAAGACTGACCCTCAAAGAAATCAACATCTGCACAACTACACTGTAGAAGCAACAAGACATTTGTATTTGCCTGGAATTTTACGTCATTCATAATTGCCATAGTTGTTAAATCTCGTGTCACTCCTCTCGCTTCTTGAAACATCGAATTAGCTTTAATTTTTTCCCGTCCATGTGGATTTTGTGTACCAAAGACATTTGTGCTTACATTAGCATCTCTAGCATACTAGTTATTTGTTATTTATAGAATATATTTATGAACTTCAATTCAGACATCAATTCAAACTGCTTACTTCTAACATAATCGCTTGATCCTAAAGACTGACTTTATTCGGAAACTATTTATAAGGAGTTTGTTCGTAAAACATGTGCAATTCGGAACATTTTTGGTGCAATATATAATGAGAAGTCACAAGATACACACTGATTCACTCACCAGCGAACAAAAATGGGATGCAAACCGTGCAAATGCTGCGGATGTTTCGGCAGCCGCGATGACATTCCCTACTTCATCGACGCAAACGCGCCCATCTCGCGGCCGCTTTCCAAGCGAAAAGCGAAGGCTGCTGCAAAGGAGAGGGAGAAGGAGAAAGAGGAGTATAGGAAATCCAAAGACAAATCACAGAAACCTAAAGTTGGATTAAGAACAAGACTTTTAGGAAAGAAAGAAAAAAAGGGGAAAGCAAAAAGAGGGGACTCGTGGAGTCGGAGGCCGAGAGGACAAGTGCAATATTCACATATACCAGACAGGGATAGCGAGGATATAAACTCAGAAGATTTCTCTCTGGTAAATATCTAAATATTACTATATTGCGGAGTTGATAAACATAACAGAATGATCTCGCATCAATTAACTGCTCGTAAATCTTTAGAATGAATGACTGAATTGAATCTTTTTTATAACTCTTTCTTTCACAAGTAAATATTTAATGAAAGTGTCTGGCTATTAACATTCTAATTTTTGATGATGCCAATTCTGTAATGTTTGGCATCTCCATATTACTTGTGCATTTTTATTTGTTTTTTTTTTCTGAGTAGTTGTAAGTGAATTCAGGTATAAAATATTAGGGGATTGAGGAATTTTCAAGGGGGGGGGGGGATGGGTTGGAAAGAGATTGACAAGAAAAAGTCTTGCCCTATTTTGCCACCCATATTTGCTAAACTCCCCTTACCACTATATGTACAAAATGTTGGTTCGATATTGTTGGTATTAATTTCTGGTTTTAGAGAAAATCAGTGGTACCTTACGAACTTGTATTCCACCGATGTCTTGAATTTCATAGACAAAAGAAATTCTTGCTCTAAATTCTATACCCATAACTTGAAACAAAATATGTGAATAAATACAAGGGAGCTGATCAGAAATCCATTTCACCATCAGCAATCTTGACAGTGACCGACCAGCTATCTCCAGGAGAAATTCAATCAACGCTCATCTATGCTGGTGTCAGCTGTACCGCATGACTGCCAAATTGAAAAAAAGAATAGAATTGCCACAAGCAAACTAGTGTTTGGTCTCATCAAAAAGCTCAATTTCTGTCTGATTTGGAAGGTATGAGATGCTTATTGGGGTCGCTTCCTCCGGTACATTAGTAGTCCAGTTGAGGACTCTGTTCTGATAGAACCTTCCTCTGTTTATTCTCTTGCCCTGAACACACAGGGACTACATAGCACTCGACATGAAGTCACTGTGTGTTCAGAGAAAGACACTATTCAGAGGTGGGTGCTATCAGAACACAGAGTCCTCAACTGGACTAATATATAATAGTCCTGAACACACAGGGACTGCATAGCACTCTCAACATGCAGAGGTGTGTTTTTTAATTCATGTTTACCCATAATTTACGGTAATTTAAAAAAAGATTTGAGTGAAAATCAAAGCAAAGCAAAGCAAAAAAAAAAATAAATAAAATAAATATGTACCTAATAGAAATATTGAAAATGCCTTAAATTAATAGATTAAAATAGATGCATAGCCTTGCTAACAAGCATATTTATTATTTCTCAAACCAATTTGTAACAACTTGACCACAATACATAGAATCCAGTTTGCGTTACTTTCTGCTATGCCAGGCAAGCCTCGGCCAGCTTTCGGGTTGTCTTTAATAACTTTTGAGTACGGATTTATAGGCATCTATTTGCATTTTAGTATACTATTTGCCCCCAAATCGAGGAATTGAGAGTTTGAGAATCTTGAATTCCTTTTGAGATTGAGCAGGTGAAAAAGTGCACAAACTACAACTGGACTTTAAATGATTTCATGACAGTAAAGTTGCTATGATCCGGTTACTATCAGATATCTGTGAGCTCATTCCAGTACTTCGTAAAATGCAGACCCTACTATATAGCCTGTCTTCGGAAGCCATTTGGTGCCTGAGAGCTATTTTTAGCTTTCTGACACTGTACCCAATTTTATTTGTAGCTACTTATAGGTAGGTAATGATTCATGTACTTTCTGAAATAGGAATACGAAATGATCTCTTCTATTCAGGAATTATGGTTTTCGATAAGATCATGCTCTTCCAAATTTTTTTTTAAATGGTGATGAATATTTTTGTCAAATTTCTCAGAATTTTCATGAATTCCTATTTTGAGGAGAGGGACTTTTTGTTCCTGTTTTTTATTTTTTCCCTTATGACTTTTTTTCCTAGTATTTGTTGTTGTTGTATATCATATCCAGTAAATAAAAAAGTATCATTACCCTTTCAAAAGAAATATTCCTGGTCAAATTAACAACTCAAAGAAACAATTTTATCAAGAAAACTAAATTTGATGATATTTCTACCATACTGCCTTTAAGCAGAATGTCAGTATAATTGAACATGAAAGGTGAGCGATTCGATGAAGCCCATTTTAGATTTTGACAAGTTAAAAAACCCCTCTGAGACATCTTCTAGGGGGCAGTTATAGGTCATTGAATTAATATGCGTAATGAAAGGTCGCTTGTATTAGCGAGATAATGGTAGAATCTTTGCCTTTTTAGAGGGTTCTTGAATTTAGACTACTTTCATCATGTCTTTGATGAATATTTTTTAATTTTGTGAAGCTCCGTCAGTCCCATCAATTTTTGTTAAATAATTGCTAGAGAGACTTGGTCGTTGTTTAAATTTACCAATTAAATGTTGAAATAACATGTAACCTAAATCCAGTTCTGGAGGTAGTACCTATCGATCACAATGAAAGAATTGTTTTTAAATATCTTTTAGCATAATGCATGTGAAGCAGATTATCTTTTATAATCCATTTTAAATGAAGTATTCTTTAGACATTTGTGTAAGATGGATTTAATTGAATAAGGCTGTAAAATTTGGGACCAATGTGCTAGCTTATCTTGTTCTTAATTTACATTTTACAATAGCAAATGTTTATTTCCCTACTCTGAAATTTACAAATTACATCAAAGATAAACAGTATTTGTCGGTGAAAATCATGTCGCTGAGTTTCAGTTACAGTGCAAGTAAGATATGTATGTTGAAAACTTTTAGTGAAACACATTTTCAATTGCATTCCTGAAAAAATCTAATCCAGAAAAATGAACATCAAAATGCATTCTTGAAGTAGAATAAATTAACAGGACTACTGCATTGACAATCATGAAATACAATACGATAGACTCAATCATCATAATTTATTCATCATAATTGCACACAAAAATTGTAATAATTGACATTGAAATATCCACACATGATACTATAATCTATGCGATTTGCCTAGAGCTATGACTAATCCCTATTGAAGCCCAAAGTACGTCTAATGAACCCCCAACGAGTGATTCAAATGAACGACTATCTAGCAGAGGAAAGTGCTTCACAGGAGCACTGTGAACGCCATGGTCGGCTGCGAGATGACTGCATGTGGTTTTTGTCTGTGAATATTATTTAATGTGCTATGCATTGGGGATTATGTGACCTTTTATTACATAAAGACAGGTTCAATAATTAGTGATAGTTGAAAATCGTGTGTGTACTCCATTAATAAAGGTTGTTCTGGACAATGCCAAAGTTTACCTGAGGCTAGCCCAACATAGCAACAAGTAATGTATGCTAACTAGATTCCAAGAATTGGAGTCCACTTGTTACAACCCGGTTTAAGAAATACTATGTAACTGTGTTCGTTGGCAAGAAACGCACATAAATTTGCATATATTTAGTAAACCAGTATTTTATTCATCATAATTGGGTAAAAATCTATGCAATTTGCCTAGAGCCATGACCAATCCCCTATTGAAACCCAAAGTACGTTTAATTAAGAACCCCAAATGAGTGATTCAAATGAACGACTATCTAGCAGAGGAAAGTCCTTTACAGGAACAGTGTGAATGCCATGGTCGAGTGCTCGATACCTGCATGTGGTTTTTGTATGTGAATATTAATGTGCTATGCATTGGGGATTATGTGACCTTTTATTACATAAAGACAGGTTCAATAATTAACAATAGTTGAAAATTGTGTGTGTACTCCATATAGGTTTTTCTTGACAACCCAAAAGTGTGCCTGAGGCTTGCCTGAGGTAGCAACATGTTGCATGCAAATGGGGTTCTATAACAAGCATTGTTATTTAACTTTTGCTAACAGGTTTTTTTAAAGGAATATCACACATGTTCTTTTGTCTGCAAGAACAGTGCATAAATTTTAATCTATAACTAAAACCGGCCTATGCAGCAGAAAATTATAGATCTTGATTGCCTTTTGTTGGTGGATGATACTTAGAGATGAGCTAAGATGGTATTATTTCTCTATTATCAGCACAGGGTTTGATAAAACCCTCGAATATACATCCCCCATTTCTATTTCTTATTGTTGCCTTGGGAATTTGACCTTGATGCTATTTGTGCAATAGTAGGATGTGTTGTGCACAAGGGAATATGTCCTTGATGGTCCTCTTAGACCACCTAATGGTGGATGTTGATTTGAGATTCGCAGTGATGTCATCACTATGCTATCAGCACGTGGTATCATATTAATGTTTGATAACCACTTTAATATTCATCCCCCTATATTGATTGCAAGATATCAGTGGGGTGTCATCTATGCGATTATGCTGATACAGGATGAACAAAGAGCCGAATGTCATTAACACAGTCTGCTGGGGCTGCAGAGATGCCAACCGCTCCAGAATCTGCACAAGGTGTACATGTACTTTAATATGAATTCAAGGTTTTCATTACAAGTGAATGGCTGACAGTATATGGTTATTGTTGTTTTCTCTCATTTTTATTCAGCTGTTGCATTATTCACATTTTAATCGTTATATCCTACATTTTATTGAACAGTTGGCATCTCATGGTCTGGTATAAACGTTACTCAGAAACATTGTTGGAATATTCATGAGTTCGTTTCTAGAGATTTAAGTGGATTGTCATCTATGCTACTGATTTTAATTGCAAATTTTCAGGCATTTTTAATACATTCCGATCTCCCTGAAGATAGGTCTACTCTTATAATATGTATAGGATGGAATTATTGGCTCTGTTTGATTCTTGTCTGGATAAGTTGGAAAGGGAAATTAGGAATTACTTCTGGAAAGTTGTTTTTAATTTGGTATTCAAATTTGCTTGTATGAAATTAGATTGTTATTTTGATTCTGCATTTTAACTGGCACCTTCATTTTTACTACCCCCACCACACCCACCATCACATTCACCATTACAAACAACATTAATACCACCAATTCCAACAACATCCCAACCAGCATGACATTGATGAGGAGCACCAAGACAACCACTATTACCATTACCAGTACCATCACCATCATTACCATACCAACATTATCACCATTACCAGCACCACCACCACCACCAACACCACCAACTGGCAACACCACCTTCACCACCTTCACCACCTTCACCTCCACCACTACCACCGCCATTTTCATCATCACCACCACCACCACCACCACCACCATTCCCATCATTGCCGCCACTATTACCACGACTACCACCAAAAGCACCACCACCTCACCATCCAGTGACATACATTGAACATTGTATGATCAAAGCATGCTATGCACAATATCATAGTGTATCTTGACATTTTCATCTCAGTTGGCGTGCTTTCTCTCAACTGTACAATGCAGACTAAACATCTGCGTCTCACACGTCTGAATGTCTTTAATCTATCTCGTCGTGCACATCTCATATTGCGAATTGTCTTTTACCCACAATCCTTGACATGAATCACTTCACATTAGCTCATCTGCTGATCGTGCCAGACAAATGCAAGCAATTACTGGTTTCCGAATTTCTCAAATATTAATGTATGATAGAATCATACCAAGGTACGACTGGGAAACCTTGAAAATGGGTTTGTGCTAAGTAAAAAGGTGAAGAAGTGACTTCATGTTTGGAAAGCTAATGCAAGTGCTATGTTTATCATTTTGGTTGATTTGCTAATTTTTTTCCTTTATTATCCTTGGAGGCACTTTGCGCTGCATCAAAGCATAGACCATCAGAGGTGGTAGGTCTATGATAAAAGAAACACCCCTTGGTGTAATGATAGTTGATACAACAATATATCTCAAAACTAAAGTGCATAAGCCAACATGACATCTAAAATGTGGCCAAATTGAACACAAATGTGCAAAGGCTTGTAACGGTTAGTGGGTAACCCGGCTTCGTTTCTGGTGAAAACAGCATCTTGCTATTTGTGGTAATTCTTAATTTGCATTTGTTGGACAATTACAATTTTTTCTATGGGGAAAGTTGTGATGCATTATGGTATGATGGTGATTTGCAACCATGGACATCTAGATATTTTGGTACCCCCTTAAGATGTGAAAGATGGTAGAAAACGTGAGGAACAGGGTTTTGGTGGGCACATCTTTATACATGTACGCTTTGAAAATAATGTGATAAATAATTATTACTTATCTCGAGAAGATGTAGACATACTTAAAAATTCAGCTGATTCTCATGCCTTGGAATAATGGATAAAAATACCTTTGCCTGGGGAATCTGAACCGTTGAAATACTCATTCTTACATGTTTCTTTTGATTCCTAAATTTTTCACCTACACAACAAGGCTAACCATAAGTGAAAAAAAAAACATGTTCAATTAGAAGTGCTTTTTTGTAGAGCCCTTCATTCCAGAACCCCCTCCCCCCCCATAAACATCTACAAATATATTCATCAATGTTCACTATCATCCAATTAGGTAGTGATCACTAATCACTTCTTATAAGATTTCATAAACATTGTAAGAACTAACTTGTCCATCATCCGCTCCTCATTATCAGTGAATGACATTAGATGATTAAACACAAATAGTGGATTACTGTACATGTGCTAATTGCAAATAGATCTCTGTTGACAATCTGTGTTGTGTAAATATTTGCCTGAACATCATAGTGGATAACATCTTAATTGTTAAAGGGACCAATTAGAGATTTTTCCTGTGTTTAATAAAATCAAACCAATCTTCAAAACAAATTGTAGAGTAGTTTTGCTAGCGTTATACTGTAACAATTGCCAAAATTAGCTAATTTTACAATCTGTGCTGTTTTACATCTCCTTTGCCGCGTCAGAATTGTATGTTATATAATAAAACTATCCACTGTCTTATCATGACACCAGCTTTAGCCTAATACCACCAACCCAGACATATTGCGAGTGATAAAAATTACTACCAGGTACCCATTCATCTCACCTGTGTTGAGTGCAGCAAAATATGAATGAACATTTTGCTGCAGGAAATGAACACCGTACACTAGTTTAGGATGTTACCAATCTTGTAAAATTTAACAAAAATGTGTCAAATCTCTCACATGATTATACGCATTTCACCTATATCCTATGGACAATGCTTTAAGGAAATGATAGATGACAAGTGGAATGATTCAAGGACGATAGGATTTACTTGTATAGGTAGTTGTATGAATTTGATGAAGTAACGGATTATGGTTAATTTAGAGGATAATAGAAATAAAATTTGACATTAGAATCATCCTTATCATTGTAGAGGAGTTAAACATTCATTTAGATTTAAGTCTGGGAAATTGTCTTCAGTTTTACCCATATTACTGCTGGGATTTATTGTGATGAATGATATAAAATGCAGGTGGAATTTGTCTCATTTTACCCTGTGGGACAATATAAAAATATTCAAAAATGTATTGTTACATTAGAGAACTGGAAAAAATATGAAAAATGTTTTTGCACTCCTCGTTTAGTCTTTACATCACTGAAAGCCCTATGATCAAATTGGTAAGCATTGTTTTTTTTTGTGCATAGGGTTTGAACATGATTCAAATAATCACAAGATGTAATTTATAATACATGTATAAGAAAAATCGTAACATGGGCAAAAATTCAACTGCACCAATATATCTTTTGAAAAATGTTACTTGAGTATCATCATACTGCATTGTCATACATATCAATACACATATCAGATACCTACATGTATGTGCTATTTTTGCACGAATGCTTATTACCTACTGTGCATCGTCATGGTGAAATATTTCTAGCTTGCGAAGCCCTCAGATGTCGGCTACTAATAACTTGTCACTTGGTCTTCCCACCTTTGCTGATTCGTACAAGTGACGAGAGACCACAAGAACGATTTGAGGTTATTAGACCAGTTTTTATTCATCCAAACTGGTTGCTGTATAGTGTGATTGTAGTTTTACTTGATAATGTAGTAAACTGTGGAAGGTTAATGTTTTGAAGATCAGTTAAAAATCTGTTCCCCATAAAGTCCTTGGACTCAATTTATGTAATGTAAATGTATGATTTTATCGACTACTTACTCTTTTAAAGCTTATTGTATTTTCTACTGCTCTTTCTGCTAAGTCTACAAATGAACTTTCTATCCTTATCAGTGTCTATATATTAAATACATGTACATGACATTCACCAGAATCTATTTTCTTGGAGGATTAAACAATTATAGAGTAATTAATTTAAAGGAAATATTCTGCTCACTAAGGAACATTTTACCATTGCTTTATAGCATCTTTATCATACATGTATGTTGAATTTGATGCATGCACATTTTGTCTTGATGCTTGCTTGGTCTATAGCTGCGTCTGCACTATAGCGAGTTCTTGAATTAGCTCGCTAGCTCTGATCCGGGTAAATAGCCCCCCGATCAGAACTAGCTCGAGCTAATTTGCAGTGCAGACGCAAACAGTGAGCTAATTCACTGAAATATCTTGAGCTTAACAAGCCCAAGATATCTTCGGCTAATTCGGGAAATAGCTCACTAACTCGCTCGATTTGCTACAGTGTAGCTCGCGCTATCGTTAATTCTGCGACTCGGGCTAATTTATTCATGACGTTGCGTGGGCGCAGCGGAGCATGGCAGCCAGGCCCGAAGCCAGTCCCATTGACTAACACTTCGTACGAGTTTCTTCGCACAACAACCACGTGCTTATGTTCCGAGACTGCGCATGCTCGAGAACTAGACCAAGCTCGGAGCGGGCTAATGCAGCTCGCGCTCGCGCTAAATCGCGGAAAAAGCCTGTTGTACTTCAAGCTCGAGATTCCAAACCCGCTATAGTGCAGACCAAGATTGTCAATCTTGAGATAAATTGCAAAGATGGCTGATCGGGCTAAAACCTCGAGATCGAGGAAACTCGGGCTAGTGCAGCACCGGCTTTTGTTCTGATGGTGCATAGTTGTGTACTCCATGGTGTAACATAACCCCTTTCTTGCTCTGAACATTATTTTCTTTCGACCCAAGATGTCACCTGGCTAAAAGTTTGCCCTCATTTTTCGATATGTCCTTTGGGAAATGTCAGTCAGTAATCATTACGTGCTGTCTTACAAGGAATATGAAATCTTGAGCTGGATCCTCATTCACTTGCCGTTTTTCAGAGGATGCAAAATTCAATTGAATCTCCAACTTCAATTTGTCGACATTGTTGCATACATTCATCCATACCCGATTAAAATATCTTATAAGATTTAAAATAATCAAAAGCGGTCTTTTAATATGAAATCTTTAAGATGAATCGTCTGTAAGTTTTTGAAAGCATAACATTTTTGTTTATTCATTTATTGATTAATTAATCATTTAATAAAATGGGAGGGGAGTGTTAAGGTTATAGGGTTATTTACTTACCAAACTTCTGTGCTATTTAATCGCACCAAGCTGAAAATATTTATTTCTAATAATGTGCACCAAGATACAAACCTATATGGCTGGAATAAACATACATTTTTGCATGGATGCAAAACAATTACCAATATGAAAAAAAATTATAGAGGCACAAAGAGATAATTTCTACATGGTATCAAATAATTTTGTTAAAACCATACTATAATAAAGAGCCCAGGAGTTTTACATTACACGATAATTAGAATATCATCTGCACAATTGCAATGCTTATTTTACTTGATAAAAAAGTTATGGTCATGATATTTGTCAAATTAGGACCAATTATGAAACAGGAATTTGACTATTTGTCATCACATGTTCTATGTATGTGTTTTGGATTAGCTGTCCGAGCACACATTATCTGCTGACCAAATTCTGGCCATGTCTTTCTCTCTCTCACTTCCCCTGCTTCATCTCCATTTCAATCTCTCTCTTCTTTCCCTCTCTCTCTATCTCTCTCTCTCTTTCTCTATATTCCTATACCCTCATTTGATTTTAAAGCCATATTTTTATTTTGATTGAATGTGCCTCAACCATTTTTTTCTCAAATTTCATATTTTCTATCATCTCCAGCTAAATAACCAGAGAGCAATACAAACATACGTAACCATAGTAACAAGCTTGACAAAAATTAGGTCACATAATATTCCCACACTGAAAAAAAGGTCAAAGAACTTGTAAATACGAGAGTGTGACTATTAACACTAAGAATCCACTTTCTCTCTTGCTCTCTCCCTCTTTCTCTATCTCTATCTCTGTCTCTCCTCTGTTCAATCATGACTAAGTCCAGTGTTCCAAAAGTATTAAATCAAAGACCTAAATTTAAAATCCTTACATCTTAAAGAGGAAAAGACCTTGTACTGGGGCTTGTGTAGATATTATTAGTCAAAAAATTAGTCAAAAATTAGTCAAAAATTAGTCCAGCATATCTTAGAAATCAGATAGCTAGCATGACAGATGAGGTGATTTTGTTACTTCTCAGAATTTAATAATCGGCATGGTGACTACGTCTTCATTTTTATTGGACACAATTTGTTAAGTGCTCCAAAACTATTTTTACATTTTGCTTATTGTGAAGTGCACGATATACCAGTAAATTAATACTATATTAATCACTGACTGAGCAACTCTACTAATATATAAAAAAATGAATAAATGAAGGAATGAATAAATAAACAAATGAATAAGAAAAAAGTTAAATGAATTAATATATACATGAATAAGTAAGTAAATAAATAGATGAATAAACAAATCAGATAAATGTTGTAAGCATTTGATATTGAAATTAATTTGTCACTTTTAAGTGACTTAAAACCACCTCAATCCCCCAAAAAACTACAGAGGAGTCTATATTGAACAACTCATGATTATGCATGTAGTCAGTTCAAAAGATAGCTGTTTATATTGAGAACAGTGGACGTCACTAGCTTGTACCCATTTCCCCAACTGCAGCAATGCAAGCTAAAGATGTAAGACACTTGACCTTAGGTACCTTCGTATCGACAGCTATTTTCAAACGATGTGAAAAGAGGATAGATATGATGTGTTGTGTGTCTATATGTGAGCAACTCCTGCCTATTTAGGCATACATATTGTCAGCTAGAGCTAAATATAGGAATTCCAATATTGAGGATAGGGATCTTCAGAATGAACGCTCATATCCGAGTCTGTCGCCCCAAACTGTAGCCCCAAACTGTAGCAATATGAGCTGAAGATGAAACACACTTGACCTAATATCTATGTAGCTGTGCATTGACCGCCAAAATTGAAATGGGCCGGCTTGCATGATGTTTTGAATAAATCGTTGGCTTATATATAGGCCTATGTGAACAACCCCTACAATTACAGGTCTACATAGTATAGGCTAAGCAGTAGTCCAGTTGAGGACTGTGTGTTCTGATCGCACCCACCTCTGCATATTATCTTACACTGAACACACATGGACTGTAAGCACTCAACCATAGAGTCCTTACATAACCCTCTGATCTGTATATATACCACTCTGATCGCGCCTCTAGAGGCGCGATCACCAGAGGCGCGATCAGAGTGGTTGCTTGCAGTCCCTGTGTGTTCAGTGTAAGAGAATATGCGGAGGTGGGTGTATCAGAACCCACAGTCCTCAACTGGACTATATAAGCAGGGAGATGGGAATTTTCAGCTGGAGCTAAATATAACAGTTTCAATATTGAGAGTGCATGCTCGTACCCAAATCTGTTGCCCCAAACTGTAACGATGCGAGCTGAAGACGAAACATGCTTGACCTGATGTAGCTGTGTATATTGACAGCTACCTCTAAATGAAGTGAAAAGAGAATACCTATAATTTGGCATATGTTCCGATATGTGAACGACTCTCGCTTATTTAGACCTACATATTGTCAGCTAGAGCTAAATATAGGAATTCTAATATTGAGGATGGCCATGTTGAGACTGAGAGCGCACGCTCGTTATCGAAGTCTGTAGCCCCAAACTGTAGCAATACAGGCTGAAGACAAAACACACTTGACCTGACGTAGCTGTGTATATTGACAGTATAATCCAATAATAAATGTCACAAGTGCCTTCAGTGTACACTTGTTCATATCACAGATGGTAGATTTACAAAGAGCGCTTTAATAGTAACATAGGTCTTCTGGACTACATCATGATGTAAACATAAATGAATTAGTAAATTTGTGATATAAACATAAGGCATGTTGGTAGGATACATGTATGTAGGACTGTATTCTAACTCAGCATGTAAGTTATATGTATTTTTAATATCGACTTGCAATATGCAATGTGATTTTAGGTCATTAAAAAGGGGGTTTTCAAGGGGCATAAATGACGGGGGAACTCTGACCTACAGCACTGTATTTTAGTCAGATTATTGAGGATATTATGTACACTGCAATTTTTAGCTCATTCTAAGGGTCGTTTATTATCGGGGGGGGGGGGGGGGTCTAGCTCCCTGTCATATTGCTACAGCTCTGTATTTCAACCAGATCTGTGAGGATATATGAAAACTGTGCACCATTCATGTTCCACTTGTACAAATCAATTTTTAGCTCCATCCTGCTAGAGAAAAGGGATATTGTTTAGAGGGGGAGGGGGAGGGGGGAAGGACCTCGGCCACGGGAGGGACTCACTCAATATTAAAGGGGATGGGGGATTCGAAACACTTGATGTACATGCACACAAAAGTATGGTATTCATACACGACTGCATGGCAGACAACTCCTATAGCACGCTGTAATGAAAGGTGTCAAAAGCGAATGTCAGTGAGCCTTGACAAAATGCCAAAAGTTACTATGCATGCATCAAGGCAGATATAGAGCTTTGTATGTACAGGCATCGATCCTGGTGTTGTGGTTCTGGCTCTTGCCTTTCAGTCAGAGTTTTTTGGTTCAAATCCCACTCACGCTGTTACGATAGCACAATGCTAAAAGTTACTATGCATGCATCAAAGCAGGTATAGAGCTTTGTATGTACAGGCATCGATCCTGGTGTTGTGGTTCTGGCTCTTGCCTTTCAATCAGAGTTTTTTGGTTCAAATCCCACCCACGCTGTTAATTATCGACAGCACAATGCCAAAAGTTACTATGTATGCATCAATGCAGGTATACAGCTTTGTACATGTACATGTATGTACAGGCATTATGGCGTAGTGGTTCTGACTCAAGTCTCTAAACAAAAGGTTCTTGATTCAAATCCCATCCATGGTATTTATTTCTTTAAAGGAATTCATCTATATTGTGTTGCACTTAACCCAGGTGAAGTGAACCTGGCAGGAACATATATTCCTTGAATAACCATGTGCACTGATGTATGGCAGGCTAAAGCCAGGGTAATAATGCTGCATTGACTATAAAGAGCTTATACTAGCTTTCTGCTATTTGTGTTGAGGGCTACAAAGATCTTAATATTACTTTCATTGTACATGAAGTTCATAATGAGGAGATATTTTGACAGACTTTACAATCCAAATTAAGCCTTCAATTATCTTGTGGAGCAAAGATCTGCAAATAATTATTACTTCCACTGTACAGTAATTTCATAATGAGGACATATTTTGACAGACTTTACGATCCAAAATAACCTCTCAATTATCTTGTGGATCATATATCTGCATATTATCATTACGTACAGTAATAGTTCATAATGAGGACATATTTTGACTGACTTTATAATCCAAATTAAGCCTTCAATTATCTTGGGGAGCAAAGATCTGCAAATAATTATTACTTCCACTGTACAGTAATTTCATAATGAGGACATATTTTGACAGACTTTACAATCCAAAATAACCTCAATTATCTTGTGGATCATATATCTGCATATTATCATTACGTACAGTAATAGTTCATAATGAGGACATATTTTGACTGACTTTATAATCCAAGTTAAGCCTTCAATTATCTTGGGGAGCAAAGATCTGCAAATTATTATTACTTCCACTGTACTAAAGTTCATAATGAGGACATATTTTGACAGACTTTACAATCCAAAATAACCTCTCGATTATCTTGGTGAGCAAAGATCTGGATTAATTACTGCTACTATACAATAAGTTCATAATGAGGACATATTTTAAAAGACTCAGCAATCCAAAATAACCTCTCAATTATCTTGGGAAGCAGAGGATAACTGCTACGGGAGCTTTTTAGATATAGAGGACGATAATTGTTTGATCTCTCTCTTCAGACCTTGACAGCATTTGTTCTATTAATAAAACCCTTCCACCCATATCCTGGGCCCCAGGAACCCATCAGTGTCTTAGACCCTGTCCACATTTACCATTTACCATTTACCATTTAAACTGGTTTTCGTTACAGTAGTTTTATCCCCTGGGCAGTATTTTTAGATAAAAAGATGATAATTGTTTGATCTCTCACTTGAAACTTTGGAAACATCCTTGACAGCATTTGTTCTATTAATAAAAACCTTGCCACCCATATCCTGCATCTTAGACCCGTTCACATCTAGCATTTTAAACTAGTTTGTGTCAAACCAGTTTTCGTTAAAGTAGTTTTATCTCCTTGGCAGCCGGTTTCCATTAAAGTACTGAAACCTTCCACTTTCCAGTCGAGGACTGTTCACATTTCTTTTTCCGTAGTGGCTTCCACTAAACTAGATTGAAAACCTTTCACACATACAGGCCCACGAAGTGAACTTCAAGTCTATTGACGTAAAGTAGTTTTGTTGTTATGTTACTGGAGGCGCTGTGATGTAGTGGTCATGACTCTCGCCTTTCAACCAGAGGGTCATAAGTTCGAGTCCAACTCATGGCGTCAATTTCCTTCAGCAAGAAATTCATCCACATTGTTCTGCACTCAACCCAGGTGAGGTGAATGGGTACCTGGTAGGAATATTTAACGCCAAGTGCGCTAAGGAAGTGTCTGCTGGGCTAAAGACAGGGTAATAATGCTGCAATTGTAGAGCGCTTAGAGAATTCTTCATAAAGAGTTGATAAGCGCTATATAAAAGCCGTTCATTATTATTTCTTTCAGTGTCCCTGCTGCGCTCTGCCATTGACTATACACCTAGCCCTTACAGGGGCGCATTCATGTCTTCCTTTCATATCCAACCTGGCAAGGTGGATTTCAAAACTGGTTTAGAATGCCACTATATAGATCTGTTTTCATGACCATGACCAGTGTTCAAATCTACCATAAACTAGTTCATATGAAGCCAGTTTTCATTAAAGTAATTTTATCTCTTTAGCAGCATTTGTTGTACTAATAAAACCCTTCCACCCATATCAAGGCCTCCATAAGCCTATCAGCATTTCAGATTCTTCCTCAGCCCTTAGACTATTATTGGCCTTGGCATTTAGCTACCCTGAATATCATGTGAATTTTAACGCAAATGGGTCGAGGATGGGGGAGATGTGACATGATATGCAACAAGATTTGTGATGACATCTTTTTGATAGAATTATGACCTATGTGTGATTAGTATAGTTTTTCTGAATAATATTGGAACAACATTTATATAACTTGTCCACATTCATTGCAAGGTCAGCAGGTTGCAATATTTGGAAGTGGTAGAGCATAAGGCAAAGAAAAAAACTTGTTTGGACGCCTCAACCGATAGACCTTCTAAAATGACCCTACCCGAACTCTATTTTATTATTTTTTTTCCACTCAAATAAAAGAAAATAAAAGTAAAATTATTGGGAATCATGAAAAATAATGCGTCAAAAGTTATTCCCAGATGTTATAGGGCTTTCAGTTCCATTCTTAGTCTTATTTCCTTCATGAAATGTGTTTAAAAGAAAAAAAACCCCACTTTTTATCAAAAAAGTCATTCTTAGGCGTCCATATGATTTTTCCCCTTGGCCTTATTTGCAGAAAAAGCTCATTGTAATCCATGTTGTAATGCATCGGGCTAGTTGGTGGCCTTATTTGCAGAAAAAGCTCATTGTAATCCATNGTTATAACCAAGAGAGGGCGCTAAATACGATTTAACGGTCAAATTCAAATTTTCAAAAGAATTCGCTCGTAGAAAAATATGCTATGATCTCGAAATGTGTATAGAAACTATATGTCATGGTATATATCCCCTAAATTCACATTTCTTTAATCTTTACCAAAACTATACATGGGCTTTAAAAGAAAAAAAAACACCTTTTTTCAAAAAAGTAATTCTTAGGCATCGATATAATTTTTCCCCTTGGCCTTATTTGCAGAAAAAGCTCATTGTAATCCATGTTGTAATGCATCGGCTAGTTCGAAACCACCAGTTAATGTTGGTGGTTATGGTGGTGATGATGATTATGATAATAGTTATGGCTTCATTAATCACACATGTCAGTCAAAAAGATGCTTATGGCATTGTAGAACAAAAATTGTTTCATATCGAAACATTGATCCAACTTGCAATAGTATATGTCTATGATAATTGTCAGTAGTATGAAATATTCTAAGGCGTACCTGTATTTGTTACAGCATTATTCACATTAACATTACAAGAAGGCCTACTGTGCTACTTTAAACGTTGGATCTTAGTTTTGAAAAATTTAAAAAACATGCTCATTCTAAAATTTGTGCCAGTTCACCCTCAACAATTCGGCACCTTCCACATGAACGATTTTAAGAAGTAATAGTCATATGTTTGGCTCTTATTTTAGTGCCAGAATACAGCTATTCCATACATGCTGGGAGCGTCGTGGTGTAGTGGTTCGGACTCTCGCCTCTTAACTAGAGGGTCGGTGGTTCGAATCTCTCCCAGGGTGTTAATTTCCTTCAGCAAGAAATTTACCCATACTGTGCTGCACTCAACCCAGGTGAAGTGAATGGGTACCTGGCAGGAATATTTATTCCTTGAAACGCCAAGTGCGCTAATGAAGTGGCTGCCGGGCTAAAGCCAGGATAATAATGCTGCAATTGTAGAGCGCTTAGAGAATTCTTAGAGTTGATAAGCGCTATATAAAAGCCGTTCATTATTATTATTATTATTATTATGCTGATATATTAGCTTGATTGTACAGTACCACAAATATTTCGGAATTTACATTAGTGTGAAACCAACCCAATTTGACAGTTCTGAGTGGTGTGAAGTGCCCCACTGTCAGCCTGCATTTATCATGGCCATGTTTATGGGTTATGAACAGGTATGACAGATGTGGAGTGTGGGTGCTCATTAGTTACCATGGCGATAAATGAGTGTAAATAGAGAGGGCTAGGCAAGCTTGTTGATTTACGGGCACTATAAATATGCCATTCCCCTTTTTGAGGGTGTGTAAACTTTGATAATTATGTCTTGTAATTTGTTGCTATTCTAGAGATAGCATACTGTTATTATAAGTCCGAACAAAAAGGTAGAGATATGAATCAGTCTTAGACAGGCCTGAGAATATTTGTTGATTTATGTGTACAATAAACATGACATTCCCTTTTCAGGGTGTGTAATGTTCAATGATTACTTGTAATTTGCTACTAGTGCAATAAATTGTAATTATCATTTGTAATTTCTTTTTGTAAAACTAACATGCTGTTATGATCACTCATAAAAGTTATTGTAAAAGTAATCAGTGTATACCTCATGACAAATTTTCTGTAATATTTATATTGTGAGAAAATTAACTTGTATCCTTTAATTGAAATGTTAGATATTCTTTAGATGTTCTTTGTAAATTCAGTTGTTATTTTATAGGAAGTCTATAGCGCTTAATAAAAGTTTCTCTAAGCGTTTTACAAAGTTTTCATAACATTATGATACCTGTAAACTACAAATTATATATATATTACTAAAACTACTACTACTACTTCTACTACTACTACTGCTACTACTACTACTACTACTACTACTACTACTACTACTACTACTACTACTACTACTACACTGCTAACTTTAATAAAATAACGTGCATCAATATCTCATATGATTATATTAGGTTGGGCTGTTTTCTTATTCTCAATCTCATTTTGATTTTTGGTCTGAAGAATATTCGATAAGGGTTATCTTTTATTTGTATGATGCTCTTAACAATTTGGCCAGAATGAGGAAGGGGAAGGAAGGGAGGGTAGTTAAAATAAAAAGGTATATATTGCTCTGAAAAAAATGACAAATAGATCCAGAATATTAGTGAGAAGTCCTCAGGCAAAAAGAGTGAGCAAAAAGGTTTTGTCAAAGTATATTATCTCATAAGAAACCATTTGGTTCAGCTGTATTGTTATTTGCAGTCTAATTTCTTATATGAATATTCCATAGGGGTCTACTTTTCGTTTGAATGATGCTATTAACGGTTTGGTCAGAACGAGGCTCCTGACATCATCTCCATCTAGACGACAATTGAGACGAGTGACTCATTCTCCCCGTCATCCATTCCTCGTCTTCGATTCCGCTCCATCTCGTTCTATCTGCATCTCACCTTAGCTCTGTCTGGCACTTTCCCTTTCTTATTTTTTTAAAAATTTGTATACCGTTTTTATTCATGCCTCATTTCCCCATTATTTCTTAATATGCTTCACTCTCTCCATCTGATTTTTTATTTCTCTATTTCATTCACCATGTCTTTCTCTCTTTATCTCTATCTCACTATCTCTCTTATCTTTCTCTCCCTATTTGTTTCACCCTATTTGTTTCACCCTCACCATCTGTTTCATCTCCATTTTTTTTCTCTAGCTCTTTCTCACTTTGATACTCATTCTATTTCATTTCATTCACTCGCCATCTCTCTCATCTCTCACTCTCCTTCCATTGTCTTCTCTATCTCTTTTTCAATTTGGTACTGTTTCCATCTCGACCCTTTCATCTTCCTCTCTGCTTTCCCAAATCTCTCCTCTCTCACTCTTTCCATTTTTCCTCTCCATGTCTTTTTTCTCCTTTTGTTCTTTCTAGCTTTTTCTCAACCTGTTCCTCTTTCTATCTCAATCACCCCGGCATCTTCTGTTCATTTCATTCTCTGTTCAGCTCACATTTACATATTTTTAATTTTTTGTTCTCTCCATCATTATTCTTCTCATGGTTCTTTCTCTACTTCATTCCTATTCCATTCTTACAATTTCTCTTTCTATCTTGCTCTCGCCTCAGTTTCTCCATTCTCAATTTATGCCCCTCTTCATCCCCCATATCAATCTGTCTCAGGAAGATCCTCTGTTCTCCTATGTTGGTTCAGAGAGAACATGTATTTTTGGAGGTTGACGTCAGAAACGAGGTGTATTTACCTGCGGAGGATCAGTACCCCAATATTCTGATGGATCTTTGGTCAGGTGTACTCTATTTTTTTTGCCTCAATTTGAGGAAGGTTCTTGTGAACTCTGGGAGATTAGCCCGAGTGATGTGATTTGTGGATCTTAAATAAGACGGAATGTAGAATGTAGAAATCTTGTCCAAATCATAATTGTGAGCGGCAGTGTGTGCAGGAGAGATAGTTACGATGTTGCAATGAATGTCACCAAAAGTAAATGCATGGTTAGAAAAAGATAAGGAGGTTAGGAAAAGATAAAGAGGAATGGAGATGGGGAGGGAGTGTGGAAGAGAGAGAGAGAGAGAATGAAAACGAGGAAAGAAATAAATGGTGAGGAGGGGTAAGAGGAAAGCAAGGAGAGGAGAGATAAAGTGACAAAGAGTAAAGAATTGGTTTGGGGAGTAAGGGTGAGGTTGAAAGGGGGAGGGGCAAAGGGACAGAGGGGCTGAGAGGGAGTTGATGTGAATACAATTTTTTTTCTTCATGTGACACATTCAGTTTACATATTTTTTTAGTGGAAAACCAACATTTTTCTGTGGAAAACCTGCATAACTACAGACTGCATTTTCTACAGGTTCTTTGGGCCTTCCCCAAATAAAATGATCAATATCTCAGAATGTCCAAAATGTTAGCTATAGCGCTCTTCAATTGGGGGGGGGGCAAAATTGGGGATGGTAGTATATTGTGGAGAGAAGTTGGGATGAAGTAAAGGGGACTTGTAGAACTAAATATTGAAACTCTTTTCCTCTAGAGAAAATGGGAAATCATAAAACCTTTACATGGAAAACTTTAAAACTGAATAATGGTATATACATGCAGTCTTTACAAAGTAATTTATATAGAGGGCAGACATGTTAAGGAGACATCTGATCATAAAATGAATTCAATCTGCTGACAGACATACTCAAAGACCTATTACAGGCAGATAATTGAAATATAAAGATTGTAAAAATACCCCACATAGCTCCATGTACTTCATGTACATGAGTGCAGGTAAAGCATGTTAATGCCTATGCTGCCATGATGCTGGTCATATACATGTACTGTTGTCTCAGAGACATACCTACATTAACATACACCTAAAGGCTCCAATTGTATAGAAGTCACCTTGAGTCCCATTTTTATGCTCTTTTCCCTTAAATCCAAGGCGCTTGCCTCTCTCATGCAATCTAAGCCACCAAAATGATTTCAACACAAGTATAAAATTAAAAATGTAAGTTAACTTTTTGTTCTTATTCTTTTACTTGACAGATTTCTGAGGTTGTCGTTGAAACCGATGGCGGCGCTCGTGGCAGCCAGCCTCTCCAGGCGAAGGAAGCAAAGGAGGCGCTCATGTCATGGGCACAGCGCACCGTCAACGACTACCCCGGCGTTAGGGTTGTGGACTTCTCTCGTAGCTGGAGGGATGGTCTCGCCTTCAACGCCATTATACATAGAAACAGGTGAGAATAATTATGTAATACAATGTGTACTGCTTCACATGTAAAAAATGTGTACTGCTTAACATACAACTTGACACTAATCGTGAACACCAAAATGTGCCGGATTGAAACTGATCTACATGTAACTTTCCTTATAACTCTCCACAACACAAATGTCAGGATGCAAATATGAATATGAAATATGAAATATGAAATATGAAATATGAAGAGATGCCCTCTCTTGGCCGAGACAGGGCGATATAATACTTCATTATTGACCGATCCGGTGATTGATTTATGCGTAGCGGGAAGCCATTAAGGCCATGTCCCCAAATTTGCTCATCCAGTCCTGTATTTGGTTACTTGGAGCTTTCAGCTCAACAGGGTGTAGACCGTTTCACCTAGTAGGATATTTCAATATTCTAAGGCCCACTTTTGTGAGCATTAGGTGCTGAATTTGTCTATAATATTTTTCAAAATTTGTTTCTCTTTTTTTTTCCAGGCCTGACTTGGTGGACTTTCGGTCCCTGAAGCCTTCCGAGCACAAGGCCAACTTAGCGAACGCTTTCAGTACTGCAGAAAAACACCTTGGAGTTACGAGTCTGCTCGATCCAGAAGGTATGTGAACTCACCTAAATAGAGAATGGTATCGTCTATTTTCATTGTAATGAGGAAAGAAACATTAATTTATAGGGGTGGTCAGAGATTCTTGAGGCCAACTTACCGAATGTAGAAAAGCATCCTGGAGTAATGATTTTCCGTGACCCAGACGGTATGCAAAAATTCAATTAGTATGGTCTGTTCTGTTTATAATCATAGAGTAAATGAGAAATGTAAAATTTTATTTGTAGGCATAATCAATGAATCTTGAGGTATTAGCAATTATTCTTAAGATATAGCCCTATTCACACAGCAGCCCTGATTTCTTAGTCCAGTTGAGCCTCCTGTGATCTGAGTAACAATTCCCTCTCTGTTCAGGTGCTGTTAATCAGGACACAACTGGACAAATAATTTTTTTAATTGGGGCCTCTATGTGAATGAGGTTTTATGAAAATTGAAACACCAGTTTGCCATCAATTGCCTGACCAAGTGGACTGTGTCTGCTCAAAAGCCTCACAGGTTATCTCCAAAGCAGTTGTGTAATAAAAGATCCCAACTACAACTTGTACCCACCAATTAGAATTAAGCTTCTGCAAGTTTTATTGGAATGTTTAATAATTCAATCACATGTATGTATTTTTATTGGTTTATTTAATTGATTTTGCTATTTTTTCCTTTCAAGATATGGATGTCCCCCGACCAGATGAGAAGTCCATCATGACGTACGTGTCATCGCTCTACAAAGTCTTCCCCAGAGTCCCAGAGAGCAGTTCTTTCTCATCCACAGAGGTGAGTTGACCTTTGAACTCTGACTTTCTTTTGACCATTGACCTCTCTTCTCCTTCACCCTTGTCCTTGGTTTTCAGACAAGAAGCATTTGAACTTTGACCCTTTTTTCCAGGATAATGACATTTGACTTTTTCCAGGATAGTTATTCTCTTCAAAATGCCTTTTCCTCCCTTCACAGCATTTTGAAGATTCTTTGGGTTATGACCTTTGACCAGGTCTGACCCAACATAACATCAACACAACATTTCTGTTAAGTGGTCTGTGAGACTTTCTTTCAGCTGATAGATTTGCGTAAAGTGGCTGATCTTGTATGATGATTCACCCAATGCAACAAGGATCCTGATTGGAGGAAAGTTACTTCTCGCAGGAGGAGATTTATAAATGAAAGCTGTTTATTGGTCCAAATTGCTTCTGATGTAATATTATGCTAATTGGAGAAAATGAGGGCTAAATTGTGCATTATGCTTAGTTAAGACCAAATATTTGATATTTTCATGTGTGATTGCAAAATTGTTGATTTTTTCTCAAAATGGTTGAAAAATCATTGGTGTTTGATATTGATGATAATTATGCGCATAGACAACATAACAACTTGAATATTTATAAGACTAACAGTTTAACAATCTCTGTCCAGTGGTACGGTATTTTGATCTTGGTCTTTACGAACCATATCTCTTCATATATCTTAATGTAAATATTCCCTTCCGTTCAATAAGTAGAATGCAGTAAATCCAAAAGAGCAAATTGTGCAGTTATTTTTAAATGATAGACTTAGGGGGTGTTGCTCAAAAGTTGCAATTGATCGCAAATTGCAGTTGATCTGAACGCGCCAATCAAAATCATTGTTTCATGCACGTCTTGTTAAATGCGCATATCGAGCGCTAATGAAAATGCGCGTTATAAGATGTAAAGTTGCAGTTGATCTGCAGTTGATTTTGAGCAACACCCCCTAAGTCTTGGAATGAAAGAAATCAAACTCTTTTTCTTGAATCAATTAAAGGCATTGCAACGTTAATATTTAGAATGCACATTGTTTTAAAGATTTCCTAGGACTTACATGCCACTCCAAATTTCAAATTTAAATTATAAAAGCTAACTTGTGTTGGTTTTGTTGCTGGGAAACTGATAACATTTACCCATGAATATTCATTTTTTATGGATAAATCTTGCCTTTCAATATTCTATTTTTATTTTAACATTTAAGCTAAATTTGATTTAACTCTTTCTATTTTGATTTTGTTTTGCCCTCCACTTTTCATCTAAATCTTCCTTTAAACTGCTCCATGCTTGATTCATTTATTACTAATGGAACTTTGAAAATTCTCTCGCTTTTCATTGGATTCTGTTACTTATGTGCCGAAATCCCCCATGCATGCCATACCCATTGCAACCCTCCCTCTCTTTCAATCCCACTCTCATTTTCTATTTTTGAGGGGTTTGATATCTTTATTTCCTTTTTAAAATTGTGTATTCTTTTCATCTCTGTTTCTTCACCTTTTCCTCACTCTTTTCTCTATCTTTCTCCCCTTTATTTCCCTCTTTCAATCTTTCTTCCTCTCGCTTTTCTCATTTTCTTTATCTCTCTTTATCGTTTTCCTTTCACTTTGTATTCATTCTTCTCTTTTCATCTTTCTGTCACTCTTTTCTTCATTTAACTCTCTTCCTTGCTTCTGTCCATCTCTCTCTGTTTTCTTTCTTTATTTCTCTCTCATCTTCCGCTTCTTTTTCCCTTTTCTTGATCTGTTTCACCTTCCACTCTCTTTCACTATTTATTTTGCATGTTTTTATACTCCCATCATTATGAAAAATTGGTTTTCCTTTGCTACCACATTGCAAAAAAAGGAATTTACCCACTTTTCATTGCTCTGCCGGTTGCCATGGTAACATGTTAATTGGAATAAGTAGAAAAAGCATGGCAGATCCATTACCACACCTAAAACTTCTCGAACTGAATCCCCCAAAACGTCTCGAACAGCTTCCCCTAAAACTGTTCGAACTGAAACTTCTAAAACTACTCGTACTGAAAGGACGGTTAAGGCTTCAACTTCCGTAAGTTGACTCCGCGAAAAATTTAAATTTGATGGTCGGTAGGGCCTTTGAAATTTCTCCAATATATTTGTAGGATTCACTTTTTGTAAGGATGAATAGCAATGTCAAATATTGTGGATGTGCATGACCTCTATCAAGGGGTTTCCATTTGAATCATGCTGATTTTTCAAAATGTAAACAATATGTATATTCACTATATGATTGAAAATATTGAAATTGTTTCTGGATTGATTTCTAAAATGTCTTTACATGAAGAAAAGGAAATACCATCATTAAATCAGTTAATCTGTAATATCAGTCAAACCTAAAAGATATCATATCAATTATTGTCATCATGTTCATCAATGTTACTGCCATTTGCATCATCATCATCCTCCCCCTTATCACCTTCGCCCTCATTCTTATTTTCATCCTTGTGATTGTGGTTCTCT